>APFE030791027.1:205070-225236 GCA_000404065.3 Pinus taeda
CAAGTGCTCACTTATGAACAACAAGAGAGAACTATTGAAAGGCAACTCCCATGACAACTTGGAAACAGATCCGTTGAATGATATGAATTCTCTATCCGCCTCCAAAAACACTGCATAAGGATCGTGAAATTCAAGCACACTGGAACTTAGCTCATCCAATGGATTACTTCTCTTTTCCTCATACCATGAATGCAAACTTTGATCTGAGCCTTGTGATGAGACCTTTGCTGAAAATGACAAAGAAACAGGCTGCCGGATCAAATTCATATCAACACATGTTTCAAGCTCACATGTAGTCAATGGAGAAAGACTTTGACTGCAAACCTCATCCAAAACATCAGCTATTGGATCATGAAAAACTTGAAAAGACTGCTGTAATGTATCCATTGAAAATGTATGACACCCTTCTAGCTGTTCATCTTTTTCTTGAGAGATTTTACGAAGATTCTGCCTTATAAACTGAAATGCTTCAAAACAAAAGGGTATAGAATCTTCCTGCATCATCAAATCATGTACTTCATCTTCCACAGCTTCATCTGTAATCTGCCCTTCAATTTCATTTGGTGGCTACAAATCTGATGCTACAGGCTGCTCAAGGATTTTGTTATCTGTCTCATCCTCAATATTAACACTGAGAGAATATTTATTTGTTATAGGTTGTTGATTTGAAGATTTACTATGCAATCTACCCTTCAAAAACTGAAATGATTCAAAACATAATGGTACGGAGTCACCTTGAATCATTAAATCATGTGTGTGCACTTCCAAGTCTTCAGCTGCAACTTGACAATCAATGGCTTTCGGGGGTTGCAAATCTGAATATGAGAAGTCTTGAACAAAATTTTCATCGCTCTCAAGATGATTCAAATCAAGACTTATTGACATTTGATTTCTGATTGCATGGTAGTTATCTCTGATGAACTGAAACGAATCAAAACAAAAAGGCAAAGATCCTCCACTTACTTCAAACTTTGCTGCACTTTCCTCATCAATGTCATAGCTGATATGCATCATTTGATCATTGTACTCGAGCTACTGTAAGTGAACTTCCTCCTCCCACAAACTAGCTGCTGATTTGTCTGTAAGATTAGCTTTTGTTTGGAGAACATAATCATCATCATACTGATCAAACTGAGGCAAATCATCAGTATAAAACATATCATCAAGCATGCAGGTCATATCAACAGTTCTTTCTTCACCAAGATGATCTACAAAACAATCATTATCAGATCTATGACAACTATGATAAGAAACAAAATGTTTTGGAGCAGCAACTTGTTCTTCTTCAATCAGTGAGCCATGAGCTAGAACATCATAATCATTCCTTGCATTGATCTTGTCCATCATCTTTTCCACTGCACTTACCAAAATGTCAAGTTTCACCTCTAGAGATTTTGATTCAACCGGATCTATGTTTTTCATCTCTTCTTCCTTCAACCTTGCTCGTCGGATCAGCAGATGCGCCTCTACATTTACTGCATTGTTTTGCATCTCATGAAGCATTGCAATATCCATTTCTCTCAGCTGAAACTCCATCTCCCAATCAAAGGCACCCAGATAGTGCAAGAGAGCAAATCTAGGAGTAGGCCTTATCTCAACTGGCATTGAATAATAAACTTGGTTAAATCTGGCTTAAAACTGTTGTACTGTCTCCCCTGGCAATCTTTTCAGTTGGTTATACTCTTCTATAATCAAGAAAAGGTTTTGCCCGATCATCCACCTGTCGAGAAAAACTTTGACGAACTGCCGGAAATCTAAGATGCTCACATCAGGCAGGGTTTTGAACCAACTCTTCACTTTTCCTTGCAAAGAAAGAGCAAAAATCCTTATACTAACATCTTCGCTATCAACTTCAAAAAGGTCTAGAAAAGACTCAAAATTCTGCACATGTTGCTCAGCGTTGACATTCTTACATTCACCATCAAACCTTGGCAAGTATAGATCATAGTTTTTGGGGAAAGCACGAAGAATAGAAGGTAAAACAGCAGGTCTATACCGATCTGGAATTTTACAAGGTGTAGGGGTATGTACAGCATGTATAGAATCAGTCTTGGTCTCTTGAGTTTCATCAATTTGAAGATGGTCATCACAAAATTTAGAGGAAAGGTCTTGATCAAGCTCAAAGGTATGCAAATCTTTGGTATTCACAATCTTCAAAGGGAAAGAATCAACTGCAAGCCTGGGATCTTTTCTTAAGCATACTATACTTTGCAAAGCCTTCTTGACATTCTTGGGAAAAGAGAAGAAATAATTTATGACAAAGAACAAAATGTCTTGGATAAAATTCCAACTTGAATACCCGATCTGTCCATGTTGTCCTTTCATGTTTTTGCTAGTCGGGATCATCCTCTAGTGGAGTTTTTGGATCTGATCTTGAAAATGATTTAGAGTCGCCAGGTGAATGATTTCAGCCTTGCCAGTGTCTGATCATTGTCCACCATCAACAATCAGATCTGAACTCGATACATGTACTGGGCAATTTATAAGTTAAGTGTTACGATTACAAGCTAGACCGGAGATCGACTGAAGCAGCGTTTATCTACTATGCACTCGCAGAGCAATGTGCAGTTCGAAGGCTACCTGGCGTAACTTTAGACTCCGTCTATAGCTATAAATCAAATAAAACTAACAAGAAAACCAGTTCTCCCCAGTATGGTCGCCACTATGTTAGCGCTTGAATCTGCCTCAGGTTGAGGAAGGCAAAACTCGAGGCAACGTCATACCACGCTCAGCCTCGTAGCTAGCCCTACGAGGACAGGAGAGGGCTCTCTCCGGGTCAAACTCGGCAAAGATAATAAAAAATGCTCGAGATGACCGAATTGATGACTGATTTTAGGCTAGGTATTAAGTACAAAGAGTTTAGGATTGATTTTTTATGATTTTGTTGAAATCAAGGGAAAGGCAATTTTGGGTGCGGGGATGAGGCACAGGTTTTGCAGAGGTCCACCTGGGGCAAGATAGGCAATTGTTTTGATGCCTTAAAGTAGGTGATATGGATAGATCAGACCAATGAGAGGCTAAGGAGAGCAAGGGGTCTCAAGGATTCTCCTTAAACTGAAGAAAACATAGAATATTAAACAAATTTAAAGGCAGAGCATAGCAATTTCATGGATTCTACCTTAACACTTCATTTGCTTAATAAGATAATATTCAATAGAGATAATGATGCACATACACAACTTACAAGTACTGAAAGAAACACACCATCAAGACATAAAGCCACATGGATCCCAAGTAGTGCTGCAAAACCCTGGTCTTTCCTTTGCCAAAAATGCTGGTAAAATATGTACAATATAGTCTCAAAACTATCCCAAGAGTCCAACCATGAAAATGACTAAGAAAGTACATAATATAGGCATTCTAACACATTTCCTTGCCTCTAGGAGTCGAGCTCATCATCCTAGGAGCTGTTTCAACCAATTCTAAACTAAGCACTACCATCTAGGCAATCAAAACAACTTGCCTCTATAAGCTAGGAAACCAATTCATTCATTAATTTTTTGCCATTTTATGAATGAATCTTCTAGAATAGGTAAAAAAGTGTCATGTCAACATGAAAATACATTAATTACATCAAAGAAGATGAAAAATCCCACCAAAAAGTCAAAACTAGTCAATGTTGCATTTTCCTGAGCTAAAGGTGCAAAACTCGCAAATTTTCCCAACGCGTAGCGCGCCATTTCTCAACGCGTAGCGTGCATTTCAGGCCACTTTTTAGGCACTTCCCAACATCCAAATGAGGCACAAGTGGGCTTGTTGGAAAGGTCTAGACGTCTACTCTCCAGCCCGAGTGGAATTTCTCGATTTTCTAGCCATTTTCCCCTCCAAAATTGCAATCTCCCAAGACTGCTTTCTGTGTGTCCAAAAAGTGACAGAAGGTCATTTTTTGCTTGTTTTTTGACCTTTTGGGGGCTCAAATCTCCATGAAACTTCTTGGCAGTGGCTGAGCAAGTGTATTTTGCCATGAAAAATCCGAAAATGTTGAGTTTTCCTGAAATGGACCTCCCCAACTTAAGGGTAGCGCGCGGCGTGCTACGCGTTGAGGGCAAAAACATGTTTTTAACAAAAAAAATCAAAATTGACCAAAATTGCTCCAAATTTTCTGAATTTTGAGCTGGGAGTGTATCATTGAGCACCATGCTCCTTCAAGGTGGCTTCAGCCAAAATATGAAGTGGATCGGGCCTTTTCCTCCGTTTTAGTGCCTTGGCCAATCATCTTTTGAGTACCTTCATTTTTGCTTTGCACACATGCATGCAGGCCCAATAATGATTCTTCATGTGGCGGAGCATATCTTTGTCCCTGTTTGCCTTGGCTATCAACTTTTCTAAATGAGTGTTCACCCGAATGAGCATAGACCCTTGCTCAATAGGTGTCAAATCACCAGGTCTCTTGCGAACCAAGTTCCGGTCTTCTCGGATCCTCCACAACTCATCAAGAGTGTGTTCATCCTCTAACTGCTTGTTGCGCTACTCTAAGTATGTGATTGTCGAATTTGCCATTTCCAACTTTTGCTGCAATAAGTGATTTTCAGCCTTTTGTTGCTGAATTATCTCCTTTAGCTCTGAGCTAGGAGGACTGATGTCAAGGTCAACGATGTCTATGTCCGGATCACCTGATGGCCCCTCATCAATCATGGGCTGCTTGCCTCTTTCCTGTACCTGTGCTGCTGTCGAAATCGAGGCCCCTTCCACCTAATGTGGAGATAACACTCATTGTCCTGACGAAGAAGGCGAGACCCCTTCCACCTGGTGTGGAGATAATACTCGCCGTGCAGATGCAAATAAGGTCCTGCGGCCTCTCTGATATGTAACACATGCTGGAGTGTTGACATGCTCGGGCTCTGGAATGTGAAACTGTTGTGAAGGCCCTCCCTCATCATGGACAATCTCAGGGGGTGGCTGTGGCACCGTGAAGAAGTCGCGAGAGATAATATTGTGGAACTTTAAGGTGGAAGTAGGGTTTGGGAATTTAGTAGGTTTTAAGGATTTTAGAGAGGAAGATTATAAAATTTTATGGGAAAATTTGAAGGAGAATGTTGATGAAGATGAGGGAAAAGAGGGATAAAAAATGGGCAACCTTGGACAACAAAATATTTTGAAACCCTAGCACCATTAAGTCTTTAAATCTTCCACAGCGATGTAAGGTTTTGACTTCTCATTTTCATGGCATTTTAACATATTAATTTCTCATTCATCTTGCAAAACCAAAACTAGCCATGGAGGAGAGGCCTACCTGAAATTTGCTTGAGAGAAAAGAGGATTTGGTAGCTTGCTGGCAGTTTATTGGGAAAAAAACCCAACGCGTGGCGCACCTTGCCCAACGCGTAGCACCCCTCTGACGCATAGCATGTGAACAAAATTACACTGAGAAAATCACGCTGATGCGTAGCGCGCCCCTGACGCGTAGCGCGCCCTTCTTAACGCGTAGTGCGCACCCAGCTACATAGGGCATCTTGCAGGAGGATTTTGGAGGCCTTCCTGGTGTCGAAATCAGGCGCAAGATAGCTCGTTGGAAAGGTCCTTGAGTCTAATTTCCAACACAACTTGAATTTTTCAATTTGGAGTTCATTTTCCTTGTCAAAAGTCAAATCTCCCAAGACTGGTCAAAATGTGCCAAATGAGGCTGCCTCAAGGCAGAGTGCTGCTGCAGTCAACTTTTGAATGCCTTCCTGAACTCAAAATTAAGCTCATGATAGCTCATTGGAAATATATTTATGTCTAGTTATCATTTGACTCATCAATAAATTCATTTGATCAACCAAGCGAGGAGAAAATTTGATTTTCCCAAGGTCACGCCATAGGTGCATTCGATTCTCCTGAGGCAACGATATTTTTGACATTTCTCTAAAACCATGACACCTGTGTAAAAAGTGAAGGAGGTTTTTCTTATTTGGCATGTTGTGGACAAAAATGTCTCTCAGGTTTCCAAAATTCATCTTTTATTGCTCTGAATCATCTTTTGAGTGAAGCTTATCCCGATGTGTGGAACAAGGAATTTTGTCAAAATGAAGCGAAATGAAGGGGATAGGGGGCTTCTAAATTCTTGAGAAAATTTTTGGAAGTAGGGAGGGATGTTAGGAAGCAAAGGAAAGTGGAATATCAGACATTGAGTGAGGGGAAGGGGTCCAAAAGGGAAAAACACAAGACCAACCTAGAAAATTGCCACGTTGAAGCAAGAAACTAGGGTTTGCGCGAAAATGAGGAATTTGGCGGATCTAAGGGATGGGAAGTGTTTAATAAGGTACATGAAGGATAGGGGAAGGTGTATGAACATCTGGATACAAGTTTTGCTGATGATTTGACAATCCAAGGGATTTACCTCCAAACCCTAAGAGGGGAAATGGGACTTACCAAGACATGAAGCATGAATAAGGCTGTAATTGAGCCAATGGAACTTCTGGGATGGTAAAAAAACCATATGAATGATGATGAATCAGTGAATGATGACATGGACTGACATTTGGACACTTTAGAAGGAGTTGAAAGCACCCAGACCTTAAAGCCTTAGTGACCAAATTTGCTTGAAGACTCTTTGAAATGACAAAATTTGACCTTGACACTCTGAGACCACTTTGTAAGAGCATATTTGATCACTGGAGGAAGGCTGGAAAGACTGACACTAACAGAGTGGTAGGGTGCTTTAGAATAATGGTATCATCTAGGAAACTTAATGGGAAGGAAAAACTAGACTTCAGGCTTCTCTGCAATAGTTTCAGAAGATGCTACAAGAAATCCTGTAGTAGCCCTTTTTTATTTCAAGGGCTTTCAACTTTAGGGGAGTGACGAGAAAGAGTGTAGGGGGTTTGGAGAATGATGTTAGGGCCCTGATTGAGTAGTGAAAGGCTATGGAAATGGAGGGAATGTCCTTTGTGTTTTTTTAGAATTTTTTTTTGGATGACACAAACCTTAGGGTTAGTTTTGAAAGATAGTGATTTTTGTGAATCAAGGATGCATGGAGGATGGGTTAGTGGTGGATCAAGGTGGGATGACCCTAATTAACCTTGGATAGGTAATGCCATATTATTTTCCCAATAAGATCCTTTTCGTGTAGAATTTTGGCACTTTCATGTAGTGCTACAAGATCTTCATTTAGTGCTATAGGATCTTCCTGTAGCAGTTACAGGCTTCCTGTAGCAATCCAAAGAGGGCTTGAAAATGGGTTTTTGAGCCCCGAGGATGGGTGAGAGTGGTGATGACATGGTTTTCATGCAGGGTATGGAGTGGATGGAAGGAAAAATTGAATGGAACTTGAGAATGTTATCCCTATGGCTCTGCAATTTGCCATTATCCTCAAAAACTTGCAAAATGATAGAAATTATTAATGGACAAGTTTTAGATCCATGTCATGGCATTCTCCTTTGTTTTTTCTCCTTTTTTTTTCTTTTTTTTTAGGGATACACATGCTGCAGGTTTTCAACTTGCATGTCCACCCTGGGTGCCTCAAGGGAGATTTTCACCCAGGGATCTTTTATTTTTTCTTTTTTCTTTTTTCACTCCTGGGCTGCCTCAAGGAGGTTTTCAACCCAAGAGTTGGTCTTAGATGCCTCATGGAGGTTTTCATCCAAGCCTCTTATTTTTTTTTCTTTTTCCTCTTTTCTTCACAAAAAAAACAATATCTAGGAATGTTATGACTTGGAAGCTAGGACAGTTCCAATCACATTCACCTCTCTATTGATGGTGTTGATGAATTCTTCCTTAGACATAGGCTTTCTATAAACCTTCAATCTATAACTATCAATAAGCAAGGGAATCCCTTCCTCATCAATGAACCTAATTTGAACAACTCCATTGTCATGCCATTTCTCTATCAGGTATGGGCCTGACCACCTTGTCGTCAATTTTCCTTTGAAGTGCTTGAACCTAGAGTCATATAGCAGATCTCAATACCCTTCTTGAAAAACCTTGTCCACTACGTTCTTATCGTTATATACCTTCCTCTATAATTGGATAACTTTAGTGTGAAGGAGGGCCTACATTATGAATTCATCTAAGCCATTTAATTGGAGTAGCCTCTCCTGTTGTGCCTTTGTAACATCTAAATCCAATTGTGTTTCCATCCTCAAAGTGTTGTACTCAAACTCAATGGATATTAGAACCTTCTTTCCATAGGTCAAGTCATAAGGGGTGAAACTAGTATTTGTCTTCCAAGTTGTATTATAGGCCCAAGTGGCCTCCACTAATTTGTCTACCCAATCCTTTCTACTACTTCTCACAACGTTGGTGAGGATTCCCTCTAGTGCCCTATTGGTGACCTCTACTTTTCCATTGGCCTGAGGATTATAGGCAATATATTTCATGTGCTTGATATGATGTTTCCTTAACAAGTTCTTGATCCTATGTGATGCAAATTGAGCTCCTTGATTGGTGAATAGCTTTCTAGGTTACCCAAATTTATAGAACACATTCTCCCTTAAGAACTCAGCCACTTTCTCCTCTATTTCAACCTTGATAGCTTTTGTCTCAGCCCACTTTGTCAAATAACCAATGCATACAATTATGTACTTTTTTTGCCCTTATGGTGGATCAATTGACCCAATTAAATCCATGCCCCACTTGTCAAATGCCTCTAAAGCCACCTGAGGTTGTAAGGGAATTTTATCCTTGGGAGTAGGTTTCCCCATCCTCTGGCACTAATCACATCAACCAGTGTATCTTCTTCCATCTTGGTGGAGAGTGGGCCAATAGTAGCCAACTTGTAGAACCTTGAAAGTTGGCCTTCTGGCAACAAAATGACCTCCACAAGGCCCACCATGACATGTTGAGAGGATGTCAAAGACTTCCACTTCCCTGACACATCTCCTCAATATTTGATTTGGTCCCATCTTAAACAGATTTACCCTAATCCAAGTGAAAGGGGAAATCTTCCTTACAATTCTGCTTTTCTCCCTAGACGACAAATTTGGAGGGAATTTTGTAGCAACTAGGTAGTTGTCTATATCAGAAAACCATGGAGATAGAACTAAAATAAAAAATAATTGCTCATCTATTAGTTGATCATCAACCATCCCTTCCACACCTGCATGCAAAGCAAGTCTAGACAAAAAGTCGGCAACTACATTTTATTTACCTGGCTTATCAATGTAGTTAAATCAAACTGTTGTAATAGAAGCAACCATCTAATAATTCTAGCATTCACATCAAGCTTGTTCATTAAGTGCTTTATAGTTGCATGGTCAGTATGCATAAAAGTGTGATATCCAGTGATGTAGTGTTTGAAATTGTCCAAAGAGTGGACAATATCTGGGAGTTCCTTCTCATTTATAGTGTAATTCAATTCAGCCTTAGACATATTTTTGCTAATGAAGTAAATGGAATAAGGAAACTTGTCATATCTATCTAGCCTAGAGTTGCTCCTACGGATTTTTCAAATGCATGAACATGGATGTGAAAAGGAAGAGACCAATTTGAGCATCTAAGTATGGGTGTAGTTGTTAATTTGTCTTTCAAGATCTCTAGAGCCTCTTGGAAACTATCTCACCAGCAAAATTTAGATTCCTTGCCCAAAAATCCAAACTATGGTGAGGCTACTTTGTTGAATTATTTAATAAGCCTCCTATAATATACAACTAACCCCAAGAAACTCCTAACATCCCTCTGATTTTGAGGATTAGGGACTCTTTTTAATATCTCAATTTTGTTTGGGTCCACCTATATTCCCTCCTAAGATATTGAATGGCCAAGGAGATTCCCTGCATTCATCAAGAATTCACACTTCTCAGGACTAAGCAAGAGGTTCATTTCTATGCACTTCTTTAGAACATTCCCTAAGTTAAAAGGAGCCTCCAGGAATTCAGACCCATAGGGAGTGAAATCATCCTTTTAGATCTCTACATAGTCATGGACTAGCTCAGCAAAGATGCTCAGAAATCCCCTTTGAAAAGTGGTAGGAGAATTAAATAATATGAAAGTAAGGACCCTATAAGAAAAGGTACCCCAAGGACAAGTGAATGTAGTTTTATCTTGGTCCTCTGGGTTGATCTAGATCTAATTGTAACCACTAAATCCATCTAGGAAAGAGAAGAACTTCTTCCCTGCAAACCATGCAAAAATTTATCAACAAAAGATAAAGGGAAATGGTCTTTTTTAGTGGCTTTCTTCAGCACTTTGTAATCCACACAAATCCTCCACTTTCCATTTTCCTTTGGGACCAAAACTAGAGGGGACACCCACTCACTATCTGAGGTGGGGTAGATGAACCTTGCTTCCAATAACTTCTGCAACTCTTCCTTTACTATGTCTTTAAGGGTTGGGTTCATTCTCCTCTAAGGTTTGTGCATAGGTTTGCATCCTTCCTTGATTTAGATTTGATTAGTACACTCTGAAGGATGCACTCCCTTAATTTCTTTATAGCTACAAGCAAAGGCATCTAATAGTTCTCTCAACATGTTGCATAAGTTCTCTTCTTGGTTGGATGAGAGAGAGGGGTTGATCCTCAAAGTTTTAGATGAACCAAATTCTACCATTTTTATGTGTGGGATTTGGGTCCACTAGGCATAACTCAATCCAATGATTACCCTTAGATTCCTTTACAAGCTCATCAAGAGGCATGGCCTTGGTGGGTTGGTTCTGGAGGATTTGGTCAATGAGCTCACCTTCACTAGGTTACCCCCCTCCTATAACAACATATAGGGTACAAATTGGATGGTATGGAGTATGATATAGTTCCTATTCATCCCCCTCTTCCAACCATAGGGGTAAGTCATGCTCCATGGATGCTTGAGCAGGAGGGTACAATACCAATTGTTTGGAAAAATATACATTCTTAATGGTCATGTTCCCAAATCTTCAACGTACGTAAGCATTAGTAGTGGCTAGCCATGGTATTTCTAGGATGAGAGGATATCCATTGAATTTGGTCTTGGGATGGAGAACTAGGAAGTCAACAAGATACTCCCAGGAATTAATAGAGACCATTACATCGTAAACAACTCCCTCGGTAGCCATTAGACCTATCTACAAGTTGTAGCATTGTGGTGGTCTTTCTCAAAGATCCTTGGAGGTTTAGTTTGAGCATGGTTTCCTTATCCATCACATTGATGGAAGCCCAAATATCAATCAAGGTGTGAGGGAAAATGATGCCATCAATGTGAACATCTACAACAAGACTTCTAGGGTCTAGATTCTTTGGGTAAATCACTCTCCAGATCAGACAATTGACCAATGACATTGATGGTAAGGGTATCTTTATTTCTGCTCCCATGATTTTTGAATAATTTCTCTTTTATAAGATTATTGTAGATGGGAACATCCTTGATAACTTGGAGGAGTGGGATTTTAACACACAAGTTTTTCAATTCTCCCAGAAGTTCAATCTCTTCTGGGGTGTGTTGGTTAGAATGGATAACTCTTTTAGGAATAGCAGGCGGATTTACTTTAGGGACACTCTCTTCCTTCTCCTCTTCAAGCTCCTCAGCTGGAGATGTAGATTGGTTATCTGGGATCACTCTTCCAAACCAAATATTGATTTCTTGAATCTCAACAGCATAGGTAGGGTAAGATGTCTCTCCACTATATATCTGTTGTGCATGCTTGTTGTTCGGGTTTGGATTTGTTTGAGCAAGTATCTAAGGATGCTTGGGTGGAGTAGGATGAATTAGTTGTGATTGAGATGGAGGTGGAGGAAGTAAAGCAGGAGTATGGTTGAATGGAGACCTCCAACCTTGTGATGTATTATTCCCCTAACGTTGTGTAGAAGCATATGGCTGAAATGTTTGATTGGAAGTTTGCGAAGGATACTGAGGTGCATAAGTCAAAGGAGAAGGTGTGGACCATGAAGGATGTCTATGTGAATACCCAGGGGGTGTGGATTCATTCTGGTTGGGATGATAATAGGAATAGGATGCACTTTGCATGCCCTGTTGGTATGGTCAATGTCCTTGAGGCCTCCTTTGATTTATGTAACAGACTTGCTCAGCCCCACCTTCTACCCCTTGGTATACATCTTTCAATCTAGGAAAAGAAGGACAATTATCTTTGGAATGTTTTTCCTCACAGACTGAGGAGACCTCTATAACATTTAATGGACATTCATTCCTGGTGTGCCTTCTAGTGAATTTAGGGCAAAAGATAGTTAGGGCTCTCTCTACTTCCTTTTGTCTCGTCTTGATTTGCATGATGTCCATTTGCAAAGAAAAGGTGTGAAAATTTTCACATTTGAAGTCCTCCAATATGTTTCCAATTTCATTCTTGATAGCTGTGGTGGAGTAAGAGAAACTGACTAAATCTTGAATAACCCTACCCTTCTTTCTAGCAACCCTAGAATGGTTTTTTAATATTGTGTTCATGTTGTCATAGGGTAGCTGATAAATGTCTCCTCTAGACAACATCTTTAGGGTTCTAGTATGTCCTCCCTGACTCCTCTAAGAAGGACTAACTTAAGTGATTTAGGATCAAGGGTGCATCTGGCCCTTTTACAACTGAGTTAGAACCTTTCCTCGTAGCCTTCTAGGGATTCATTTGGTCCAAGAGTCATTCTAAAAATTTCCTCTTTGGTGTCTTTGGACCTATAATAGCCCCTGTACTTGTTTTTAAAGGATTTTTGCATTTGAGCCCAGGCAGTGATGTTATCCTCAGGTAGACCCATGAACCAATTCAAGGTTGCATCCTTAAGGGTGGATGGGAACAACTTCAACTTCTGGTCATCAGAGGTATAATCATAAGTTCTATAGACAACAACAAACTTAAACAAAAAAGTATCAGGGTCCTCTGAGGTTAAGCCATGGAATTGAGGAAGGGCAAAAGCGCTTATATGTTTCATCCTAGCATCTTCATTAGTCTCTTTGATGGGAAAATCACCCTCATTTATGTTTTCAACCATGATGTAGGTATGTGGAATGGTTTTGTAGAAAATATGATGGTAGGTTAACCTAATAATGCAATATAAATCAAAGCAGAATACTATAACCTACTTCTACTATCAATTTGTGGAGGCTTAAAGATCAAGCTGAAAAATATAACAAGAAGAAGAAGAATCAATGGCATAATACACATGAAAATACTTTGGGGAAAGCCTCAGCTAAAAACCCCACACTATTGTATTATCATACATGGTGGAAATAAATAGGAATTATACAAAGCCTTATCTCTCATAGCTAGCCAGCTCTCAGTGCAATCCTCACAAATGCTCACAGGAAATCTTGGATTCTCTGTAGCCTTCCTCTTTTCCCTCCAAGCTCCTATTTCCTTGCTCTGTTCCTTATGGATGATTGTCTCTTAACAAGTGGAAAACTTATTTTTCAAAACTGCGCAATCCTCAAGGATAAATCCTTGACTGCATGCATGATTTTTCTCCATGAGAAAATACATTCAACTGATAATACACTATCCTTGAACATTTATCTCAACTGGATCTTTCTCATAATAGAAATGCATGAGTTTTTGATGAGGGAATCTTTAGTTGACTGGAGTAGCACTAGTTGAGTGCATTAATGCATCAACTGACTGTTAACTCACTATTAGTTCCTCAAACAGTTTGGAACTAATTTAACTGGACATAACTCAGTAAACTGAGTTAACTAGTTACAAATCAAATATAACTCAAACTTATCTCCTTAATTTAAGGGATAACTCTTGCATGACTTCAGAAAGACTTCTAACTTGAATTTCTCCAACTAATTAATTTAAAATAAATTAATTAATTATTTCCAAGTAGCTGTTAAGACTAAATTTGATTTTAATTCACAATTTAATTCAAGGACAAATTAAATTGGAATATTCTTGTTTCCATATTTCAACACTCCCTCTTAACAAGAAAGAGATTATCTACCACCCCAATCTTGTCTCCAAGGAACTTGAATTTACACTTCGACAATGCCTTTGTCAAAATGTTAGAATCTTGCTCCTCTATCAAAATATATTGCAGCAACATGATCCTCTCGACCTATGAAAAGCCACGAGAAACAAATATTGGCTTATGCTTCACACTACCATTAGTAGTTTTCTTTACCTTGTAAAGCCAACGAGAACTCACAACTAACTTGTTCTCTGGTCTTGAAACCATATCCCAAACACTATTATGAACTATGGAGTCATACTCCTCCACCATAACATCAACCCAAATCGGCTGCTGAACTGCTTCCTCAAAGGAAGATGGCTCAGTCTCAACACATTCCGCAAAAAGGGTGATGTATCTAGTGTACCTCTTAGGTGACCTCCTCTGTCTATGCTGAGAAGATGGTGCTCCCACATTGTCTCTCACATCCTCCAACAATCTGTCAGCTTCTCTTGTTCACTTTTTTCCATCTCTGGAAGACTTTGCTTGAGTGGAACTCTACCCCTGGAACCTCTACATGCGAATACTCTGCATCAGTCTGAGGCTTCTCCTCCTTAGGAACCAACAGTTCCTCCACAGCCAGTAGTTGGAGCTCCCTCTCAACACTCGCATGGCCTTTTGCTCATCAAACTTGAGTTCTCTGCGAACCACTGCCTTCAAACTGGTAGGCAAGTACACCCGATAGTTGTGAGGTGTATCAGTGTACCCCAAAAATATCCCCAACTTTGTTGTCAGCTCAAGCTTCTTCCGTGCATCCTTTTTCACATGGAAATATAGCTATGAGCCAAAGATACTAAAGTGACCCACATCTAGTCTCTTACTAGAGAAAGCTTCCTCTGGTGTCTTCATCCCAAGTACGTGATGCAGGTTTCTATTCTGCAAATAGATAGTTGTGTTGCATGCCTCAGCCCAGAAGTGAAGTGGTAGGCCTTGGTCATGCAGCATTGCCTGTGTTTCCCCTACAATAGTTTTTTTCTTCCTCTCGGCCACCCCATTCTGCTGTGGGTTATGAGGTGTCATCAACTCTCGTTTAATTCCTTCCGCTGCATAGAAGTCCTTAAACTCTTGAGAGACATATTCTCCACAGTTGTCGCTTCTGAAGGCTTTGATCTTCTTCCTTGACTCTTTCTCAACCAAAACTTTGTGAAGGTTTGGTCCTTCTTCTACATGAAATAAATCTAGCATTTACTAGAATAGTCATCAATGAAAATCACATAATATCTTTGCTTCATTGTGGAAGTCGTCAAGAATGGTCCACACAAATCAGTATGAACTTTCTCTAAGATAGTCTCTGCTTGACTATCTCGATCATGAGAGCAAGACTTGGTGTACTTTCCCAAGGTACAACCTTTACATGTGTCAACTTGCTCAAGATTACCTTTGGGAAGTCTTGTAGATATCTATTGCATTATCCTCAAGGCCCCATGATGCAAATGGCCCAACCGCCTGTGCCACTACTCACCAATGTCTTGGCTTTGCACCAATTCTACTTTCATACTCATAGCTACACAATCATCTACCTCTAGTTTATAGAGATTATTCACCTGGATCCCTATCCTCTTTGTCTGAACCATGGCTATGTGTCTTAGGAATGCCTTTCCTTTACTGAAGACAACAGCGTAGCCTTTGTCCTCCAACATCATGACCGATACCAAGTTCTTCTTTAGTGCAGGCACATACATCACATCTGTCAAGGTGAGAGGAGCCCCATGCTCCCTCTGAAAAGCAACTGTGTCCACTCCTGAAACATTATACCTTCCATATTCACCCATATCTATGCGCATCTTGAGGTCTTTGGCAATAATTTCCAAAAATTGTCTCTACTCCTACAAGGCATGAAATAAATTTTATATTTATGTGTTTGTTTCAAAATCAAGTGCAAAATAGAAAGGAAAGAAATGATAACATCTATCTACTGAATGCAAAAAAGAAAGAAAAGAATAAATTACATCTACCTAGACATCTCCCATGCAACGGTGCCAAAAATATGGTGAGCCCTGGTATTGCACCAAAGGTCCTGCAACTTCCAGAGGCTCTTCAACTTTACTTTCTCAACACGTGGTTTCGTACAAACTTAGAGGTGATAATGCTATATACATAGTAGATGCATCATCCTACTCATGCCACCCTCAACTAGATCACTTGAACATTAGGGTTCCAGACCATTCCTCTACTGTACTGAAAGGAGGCTAACTACTAAAAGAAGAATGTAAAGGCTAGTCCTACTGTAGAGAATGTAAATGCTTTTCAACTCAGAAATGAATCATGCCAACTTGTAAATGTTATGAAAGAATCCAAACCTTATGCTAATTTCTAGGAAGGAAACTATGCTAACTTGTGCTCAATCATCTAGCTATCACGGTTGCTTGAAAATAGAAGATTATTCTACCATTTCATAATTCAATAATGCATGCATTGATTATCTAATTCACACTTGCAGAGTAAATAAAGTTCTAATTTCTAAATTCGAAAATGAAAGAACTAATGCTATTTGATCTTGTAATAAAGGAAAAGGATTGAAGGGACTGGTCTATGTGGCACTTCTGGTCATGGAATCCAAGCTGAGGGGTCACTACTCCTAAACTAAGTTAGGATATCATTGCAGGTCAAAACAGCGTCAAACTATGTTGCCACATGTGTGCTATAGGATGTCGTTACAGGATTCGTGTATTGCTATAGGATGTCCTAAAATGCTACAGGAAGTTGGTTGAGATAGTTTGGAGGGTAAGACTAGTGATATGGAGTGTTGAAAGGTTGTATGAAACTTGGGGGAAGTGTAGGGAAGGTGATAAACGCCCTTAGCTAATCCTATCACTTCGAGGAGGCTAGATTTGGGCTAAGATGGTTGCTTACGATGACTAAAAAACATAGATCTAGAACATGGGTTGGCATGCATCGAAAGATAGTATAAAGGTCCTAGATGGAGTCGATGAAAGGTTCCCTTGCCCGTAGATACAACAACCATACAACAAAACATGCACCTATTTATCTTTTCATTTCCAAATCATTACAAGGCAAGGTGGGAAATATGAGTTGAATTTTGAAAAAGTATCAAACTAGTGCTAAGCACTTGATTTATGAAATGAACTCCCTTCTGAGGTACATAAATCATGAGAATAAAAATAAATAATGTAAATATTTCCAAGAAATCGTAAACAAATATCTGATTAATGCTAAAACTTGATCTATGCAATGAACAAGAAATCACACTTTTCTTTGGGCTATGATAGTTGGATCCTATAATCATGATCCCATGAGGGAGATGAGATAGGGGTCACTACCGTAGGATTTTTTATGTGTTTTACTCTACTGAACTACAACAATTAATTTACCCTCTAAGCTAAAGGAAACATGAAGAAGAAACAAGTTAATCAATCTTCTAAGCTAAAAGAAACATGAATAAACTTCATAAATTAATCAACATTCTAGACTAAGAGTATAGATACAAGAAAGGAACTTTTGCTGCTAGGTTTGGGCCTTAGCCCAAGAGCTTCATCCCTCTTATTCAACTCAGCACTGGATCAAAATGGAAATTATCATTATCATTCCAAATAAGTGTCAAATACATCATCAAAATAATAGTAAAATGTGCGTCAGTTCAATGGCCTCTTGGCTATAATAAAACTTCAAATCATAATGAGTTCCTTAACCTTTTCATTTATACAAAAATCAGGCTACCAACAAATTCCTAGAAAATAGGGATATTTCACTCCCTAACTTGAGAATAGGTGAATGTAACTCTGCTTTGACTTGCACTGGCTCGGCTGCCATTGAACTCAGCCTGCTTGGCTACCAATGACACTGAGCTGCTAAGAGATAGAGTGGGGATATTCAACTAATTCAAGTGAATGATGCAGACGACCTCCTAGAATCTCTATTTCTTGTTTACTTCAAGCTCCTACTCTCAAATCACCTCAAAATTTCTCCAATCCCTGCATTTAAAACAAATTAGGCCACAAGACATAGCAACACATCTTTTACTCTCACACTAAGCATAATTTAATGAAATTTGTAGATAAATGTGAGAAAAAAGATAATTTAATAAGCTGGAGGATGGCATTGTGACCCATATAATATACCTATGGATGAGCCTCATCAGAGTGCTTCAAGACAATGGGGTTGACTCTATGTAAGAACAAAAAAGGGAAGAATTCACTGGTGTACTCTAGGGACATGGGGTAAAACAAAGAGATAGGACCCAAGCACACAATACATGCAAAGAATGTAATGGAACACACATGCATATACTTTATTTATGGGTTTCCTATAGAGGGAAAGTAACCATTGGTGAGGTCAATGTGACAGTGCGACAATTATGAAAAAATATGCAGTTGGCGCAACTCTTTGTTGAGACTCGGGGTTTGGTGCATGATTGTGATAACACTTTAACTCAAGAAACAAGATTCTTTGGACTCACAAAAATTTACTAGAATGCAAAGGCCATGGTATTGCAAGCCATAGCTCTAGAGACAATGAAGAAGAAACTGTCAAATTTTTAGGGAATGTTTGAGGCTTTTTTCAAAGGAGTCTTTGAGCTCACCATATTAATAAGAGGCCCAATAGGTAGTGGAGGCCCTATACCACCCTCATCTAATAGGGTCTATACTCATAGCTCATTAATTTCAGGTCTCGTTAAAAAGGAGGTAACTCTAAGCCCTCCCTTACACCATTTCCTGTCTTGTGGTGATTTTTAGCTATGTCCTTTTCTTATTTTTTCTTCGCATGCTAGTGAAAAATAATAAGAAATAAGGCAGAGCTTTAGATACACCATCCATAGAAAGTTTTTTTTTATTGTCTAGACATTACTAGTTTTGATGGATCTTGTTAATTTTTTTCCTAGAGAGGAAAGATTTTTTGAATGTTCAATGGGGTTCAATTCCTTAGTGTTCATGCTTCTTGTACTCTATGGTTTTTATATTTTTTTGTGTTAATGTGAATTAGAAGGATGTATTTAATTTTAAATTTTTTAAGTGAGATAAAAATAAAATAAAATTCATCCCATACAAAGAATTCATCATTATATGTTTTTGGTGAATTTAGATTATATTATCTCATAATTTCATCATGCACCAGCAAAGATATCATTGTTCATGCAATGTAAGTCTCAATCTGCCTCTAGGGAAACCAGATCTATTGACTATTGACCAGAGTTTAGAGAATTCAAAATAAAAGCATATAACATTGATAAACTACTAACATCTACTGTATACTGAATTACATAAAGTATAAAATAAAGAAAAACAACTGCCAAGAGGGAAAGCATATCATCAAGTGTCTAAAGAAGTAACTAGCACTAGGTCTTGAGCACTTGATCTAGCTGAAGCGTCAGGTTTTATGTCACACTAAAGATGGCCTTTTAGGTGAGCAAGCTAGGCATCCAAACTAGCAAGACAAGAGTGTTGATAGAATCACACCTGCTTGATTTAATTTAGAGAAGATATTATATCATTATGGTCTTCATGTTTCTCCTTTATGACCCTTTACGAAAAAAATTTCACCTACCAATTGAGGGTGACAGAATTTAGGTACTAGCTTTGTCTTCCTTGGTATGTCTAGGATCAAGAACCCAATTGGATACCGCCACTTTAATTTTTGACTCAAAATAAGTATGTTTTTCATTATTGGTTAAAGCTTCAAGTTGGAAAAATTCCTCTTGAATTTTAGGGGGTTGGAAAAATGGAAGATAGTTGAAAATTCATTGGCTTGAGCTTGCGCACATATCTTGTCGTGAGGGCCCCTTCCCCCAACCCACCAATAATAATGCATTCTATATAAGGGCATATTGCACCAAATAAGAAATAACTAGACTATATTTATTACCCACAACACCTAGAGACCCAAAGGATTGATATCCAGAGAACTAGATAAAGGAAAAACTCAGGGAATTATCGGTTTCTAGAGCACTCTAAGATAAATATCAAAGGAATACAAATGAAATGTAATGGTACTGTTATCACTTAAGTCTACAAGTTCACCTATGTACAAAGATCCATATAAATTTTTAAATTCAAGTAAATAGGTTTTTAGGTGTGTTACTTTAAAATCAGTTTTTCCAAAGGTATTGAGGTAGGTCCTTGTAAAAAACCGTTAGTTTCCATCTCTCATAGCAAATCTAGTCTTGATTACATCATTCTGACTTTGCACAGTTTCGTAGCATAATATGATTGGCCAGTTTAGCTGCGCAATCATTTTCCACCATTCCTGAGCAGCCATTGCGTAGCGCGGCATGTCATTTCATGATTGTCTGCGCTACGAAATCGGGGATTCGGGTATATTCTGCAGCATATTGCCTTGAAATGTCAAATCTTGGGAGGTGAGTCATCAAAAACCATTCATATGTGTCAGTCGACATCCTCTCCAGATCATGATAGGATTCATCCCGCCATTAGAGATAG
>APFE030791028.1:0-10527 GCA_000404065.3 Pinus taeda
CCTCGACCAATTCCTCGACCAACCCCTCTCCTTGGCGGCATCTTTGCTGCAACACCTGTAACTGCTCTGATACCAAAATGGTGACCTGCAATAGCGTTAGAATGAAAACAACCTAAAGCGCAAAATAGATCTACTCTCAGTAATCGACTTTGTTCTTATGCGAACAAAAGTCCTTACATATAATTCACAAATCTCCTTTATAAACTTTCAAAAAACTCTATAAATTATTTTCTAACTGTTCATCGCATTTCTAAACGCCTTTTATATGCAACCTTCATGTAAACACTACACTGACAAATTAATCGATTGAACAGTTCAATCCACTTCGAAACTCGAAGGTTGGCAATACGTTACAATTTCTCTTTGTGTTTCCTGCAACAACTCCAATATGATGTTGACAGATCAATCGGAAGTCACTAGGAGTGGAATACCAAAATTCCTATCTGATCCAGACGGGAGTCACCAATTAGCTACTTACAATGCGTTATCATTCCACTGCTCCAAAAGTTCCGACCCGATCTAATCAGAAACGCCAATTTCTTTAACACGCAGACTGTTAACTCTAACTCAGCACCAACGTAATACAATTCTAGACACGAATTAATTTCTAACTGGATGGATAATCCTTTGAGACCGATATGGTGAGATATAAATATCTCTCATGCTCCAATGCACATATATGGATTTCAAATCATACACACCCACCTCTATAGATATCGGCGATCACACTCCACACAACTCCGAATTGATACAAATCTCCGCTGCTCCAATCCGATCCAAAAATTACGCTGCACAAGCATTTAACAGATTAATCAAATCTGAGGTAATATCGCTCATTAAATAAAACTTCCCAAAGTGTTTGCTAATAGGAGATAATTCTATTTCCTCTCCTCCTGATTTAGTGGATCTGACAATTAAAACACTGCACAATCAGATCAACCGACGTTCAACTACTCTGACGAGATGAATTAAGCGGATCTAGCAGTTTCAAAACTAATTAATATTAATCGAATCATTCAGAATTTATGTGGAGTTGTTTACACAAGTTCTGTGTTAGACGTTATTCTATCTCACAATCCGTCTTTCCCAAGTTACCTCAATCATAGGAAATTACGATTTAATTAAATACACAAATTGCCACAATTCAAACAATTCATAAAAAAAACACCCATATCAATCTTCACAGCCAACATACATTGAGCGCACATGCTATTTCTATTCATCAACCTTTGCAGAATAGAAAATTGCCTTGATCCCTTTTTCATAAGAATGATCTCGGCTTTTTTTCAAAACACAGTCTCTCTCTCATTATTCTAAGCTTTCCGCTCATCAAAAAACACACCCAAAAAGACTAACTCTCCACGAAGAAAAATCTCTTCGTTTATTACAACTTCCTCACATTAACTCCACTAACAAATCGATAACACAATCTTCTAATTTTAAAAATCCTAACAATAAAATCTCCTACCTATTAGCTCTCGTACACACCTGTTTTAACAAATCTTATCACTAAGATAGTCACACTTATTACTATAATAACTAATTATTTGTGAAATCGTCCTCCTCAATAAATGGTATTTGAACAAACAGTAAATGAAATTCACCATGTCAAGCCACAACATGTGGACAAATTTCCACATTGCTGGCTAGTTTCGATGCTCCTACATCAACTAGGTAAGAGCTCATGATGTTCTCCTAATTTGATGACATTTAAAACCATTAATTTACAAGACCTATCCTGATAGAGGGCTCCCAATGCCAATATTGCAAAAATATGAATATCATCAGGAACCACATCATCAAATCATATTAATGTTACAAGTTCATTCACAAGCTCGAGTTCATTGGTGAAAAATTAAAATAAACATTGGTGACATTACTTGCTTGCACTAACACTGTAAAAGCTAGAATGTGAATACAAATGTATTGTCTCTTAGTGTCTAGACATGAAAAGCCTCTTGCAAAACATAATATTGCTAGAAAATAAAATATAAGGCCAACAGGAAGCTTGTATTCATCTACTAGATGCTTCAAAAGATGGACACATATTTCAGAATTCATACTCAAGTCAGGTGTATATATCTTCTAGTCATGCGTCTCTTGACAATGCCACTTCAGAATCTCCCTTCTAAATAGTTTTTTTACCATAAAATTCAAAATGAAGGGAAAAACCTAGCTTATTTCCAATAGGGGCAGTCCCATTTTCAGTAGAACAAGATAACAACCCTAGACCATTTTCTTTACCACCCGATCCTTGAGACAAGGCAAACAACTTCACATTAAGAGAAGTATCTCTAATCAAGCATTTTCCCACTAGTTTATTTACAAATGTAGCCAATGTTTGTAGACTATTATTGCATATGCATCTGAAGAGCAAGCAAAGTCGAAAGATGATGCCACATAAAAACAATATATAATAAATCAATAACAAAACATACAAAAACATGCATCATTTGAAATTTTACAAGTAGGAAAATACATAAAACGAAGGAAATAATTTCACCACAGGTAGAAAACAAATCGTCACTATTAAAAGTCTAGATTATCATGAAAAGTATACAAAACAATGAAGAGAAAATAAAAATTATAATTCATAACTAGAAGGTTTTTATGGGTAAAGAAAGTTAATTTATATACTTCTTGGGATGAGAATCAAAATAGTAGAAAAAAATTACCTATATTGAAATTACAGAAGATAGAGAGAGAACATATGTCGCCCATAGCCTATCATCATCTTATTACATATAGTGTCTTTTTAATGTATTTGTTAATTTTAGAAACAATCAAAGATTTTTACTGGCCAACTACTTGGGAAAAGAGAGAAAGAGAGAGAGAAATTTGTGTAGTAAAAGCTTAAAAGTAATGAAAAAAACCCATAATGCATATAAAATCTCAGACTAGGAATGTTGATCATTCATAGATATTAACAAGAGACGCACATTAAAGAGAGAGAAAAAAAGGCCTACACTGAGTAGAGACATTTTATGGGGAGATTGAAGTATAATATGATGCAACATAAAATTCCAATTTTCTAAAGAATGACTTATCTACATGCAATTTTATAGACCATTAACTTACTAATAAAAAATAATCACTGATAAAAATGACAAGCATTCCCCTCAATAACTTACACGATTTGAATTGACCAACATTGTGGAATTAGAGATAGAATGAGGTGCATATTTTAGAAATTTTGGAGGGTTTGGAAATATGTAGTCATTTGTTCAGATGTGAAGGTATATGCAATGACTCGTTAAAGGCTCCAAAGGTTAATTTAATGATTATGTGAATTTGTGGAAATGTCAAATCTAATTTATCTAAATTAAAATTGCTAAAGTGTGTTGTTTATGGATACACTAAGCCATTACAATTAAACCCTTGCATATTAATTGGTCCAACAACCTACAAGGATCCTACCATACATAGTAATTTAGGCTTCCTATGTTTGGTTTCTTCCATTCCTTTTCATTTATTGTTTGCAGTCCAAGGATATAAAAAATGGGAGAACCTCAAGTCAAGACAAGAGGAACATACTTGTTTGTCATTACATACAATATTTTTTGCTTTCTATATGACTAGGCTAGTAAACAGTGAAGGACATGCCAACCCACAACAATGACGAATGTCATTCCTTCACTTTACAAGAAACCACACAAAATTAAGAGATTAAAATAGAAGATAAATGGATGTTAAATGAAACATCACAAATGTATGTGATATTCAATAGTGACAACAAATTTACTCTTTCAAAAGAACCTAGAAAGAAAAAACAAAATAGAGAATTGCAGAGATAATGAAATATCTCGAAAACCAATGCTAAAGAAAGTTTCAAATTATTAGAGTCGTTGAAATGTGCAAATTAGCATTAAAAACATGCAACATGGAAAATTACCAATTATCTAAAATTAGTAAATCGGCATAGATCCATGTTACCCCTGGATCTATTAAGCAACAAGAGGGGAGAAAAAAAAAATTTATATGCAAATCTCTTGATACTTGAAAGAACCAAATTTAAAATAGATCACATTGTTGTGCTTCTCACCTTTGATATTGTGGGTTGATTAAAAAAAAATTCTAAAATGATGACAATGAATTATCTCAAATTCCTCTTCTTCCAATATTTGATATGATTTTTTTTAGTGTTAATTTTTTATTATAGCCCACGTTAAATTTATTTTGCTATATTTTTAATTTTTATAACATATTATATTGGGAAAGCATATGTTGACATCAATGTTACAGACAGAAATATGGAAATACATAGACTCTCTTCAATATTTGATTGTAGAATGCACCTTTCTTCTCTCAGTGTGATAATGTGGAGGGAAATAATACTATGTACATCATCCAATTCCTAAACCAATAGGGCACAAACTGAGATATTTGTGTACATTCTTGAAATTTACAAACATATAAAAGGTAATGGCCCAGTCTCTATTCATATAAATGCCAGCTTTAAATATGTACTTTTTCTATCCTAGAAGAAAAGTCATTATCATGCTCAGTGGTGAAGAAACTAAGTTTAAACAACCAGTTTGTATTAGAAACTTAGATGGGCTAGGCATAGATTATGGGTGATTTAGTATTCAAATAAGATAGCTTTGTTATGGTAGCTTATATATGTAGTATGCATTATTTCTAGCCTAGAAGAAAGTCATTATCATGCTCAATAGTCAAGAAACTAAGTTTGAACACCCATTTTTGTGTTAGATGGGCTAGGTCTAGATTAAGGGTGCTTTATTCTTGAAAAAAGATAGCTTAAGTTAGAATTATTGGTCGCCCAATTGGGGCCACCTACCCAACTATATCTTTGTAGAAAATATTTGATTTGTTTTTTGGATAAGCTTGTTGGAAAAGTATGTGTTTATTAGCATGTTGTTTGGAGCTAGCCACAAACTTTGAATTAGCCTTTCATGTATCTCTTCACCTATTTATAGGCATTAAGAAATCAAAATGATGGTATGTAGATTTTTGATCTTGCATGTATTGCTAAGGATACTAAGTTGGGCCTAGGTAAACATTCCCTTAAAATAAATAAAAAAAACATGCAAGAGATTACCTGGCCATTATATCCCATATTTGTTTCCTTAACTAAGAAGCTACTTAGGTCAGAGTACCATGGAGGGATGACAATGCAACCAAAAAAAGAAAACAAGGAAAATTGAACAAACAAACAAAAAATCAACAAAGAATCAGAACCAACAAAAAAACCATAATTTTTTTTTAAATTAAATAAGAAAGAAAATAAGGGTTAAAAAATAATTTTGGTGACTCTTCTCTAATGGTCAAATGGATGACAAATGAGCTTCTAACTCTCAACAAAAACCACTAGGCACTTGCACAAAATATAAAAGATATTTATTCTACTTTCTTGCAAGTTCATTATGTCCATTTTTATAGACAATTTAATGAAATGGTTGACACGTTGTCAAAGGAAGGATTGGACCTTCCAACTGCAAACTATCATATCTTTTGAGATGAAGATGGAACCCTCTTCCAGAATCACCTAGAGTACCTACTATTAATTTTATTATATTTTAGATAGAAACTAACCATTCCTAGGAAAGAGATATGATTATTTGTTATGTATGACATTCTACGTCATTTTTTTATGGTTGTATAGTCATTGATGTATTTAAAGATATTCATAGTTGTGTCTCATGGTTTTTTTATATTGGTTATAGTCTGAAGTTGTATTAAGTGTTCTCACTCATTTTTTCCTAAGAGATTGACTGCCATGACTATGCTTCAAGAACCTATGGAATGTACTTTGATTTGTTCTTGAATAAAATACATCTTTGCCTGGAGAAAAAGACCTAAAAAAGCATAATTTTACAGAAATCCACAAGAAAAACATCAGGAAATGAGACTATAATTTTGCTTTGAAAATGATGCCAAGACGAGACTGTCATTTTTCCCAAAAAATCTACAGAAAAATTGTAAACTCTGGATTTTTTGAAAAACTTGAAGATATTCAAGATGGTTGAATTCAAGAAATTTGCCAGTTGATTTCTCAACCAAAAATTGGCTCATCAATCAATTGGAAATATTTATGAAATTTGGGAAACCCTTGAAGCAAGGACCAAACCATCCAAAAAATCTACATTTAATAGTTAATGCCTATGAAAAATAAGGATACCTACATTTGCCTATATGTTCAGATAATAGAAAGCATATAGCTCAACACATCTACCATAGTAACATATAACTAATCAACTAAAGGACAGATTTACCTAATGTAGCATAGAGAAAACATTTCTCTCATAGAGAGACTTATTTGAAAAGGAATCCACTAATTTTCTATCTCGAAGAACCATGGGTGTTAACTGATCTCAAAGGCTTCCAACAGTAGACAGACCTAAATTATTTGCATTTACTCAACTAATTCCAAGGAGTATGTTGAAGTTAAATTTGGAGACTCATGAACCTATCTAGAAATATGTGCAGCAGCCTTATAGGAAGCCATTTATCGATTACAGGCCCAAGTAGACTCATTATAAGATTCAACTACATTACCCTCCCACTAACCAACTTAACTTAAAATGAATCCTTCAAGATCACTAGAGAAGATCCCACTCTTCAATCTTGAGTACTTGGGTAGTTGGTTCTTCATGAAAGTCTAGAAATTAAAGATTGACTCAATCATATTTGATTTACTAATGGGTGTTGCATGCTTTGCAATAATCCAGAAATACTTACACATGTTATGCAATATTCTAGAGTAGCTAGTGATTTTTAAGGCTGGATTATAGTAAAGTACGTAAATCTTTTAGTTGACCTTGTTCTCTAGAAAGGGGTACTTTTGGGGGAAATATGCATGATCCAAAAAACAAAGAAAAAAGAGGGTGTCTAATGTGATCAAACTAACTACCACTTCCTTATTATGGGATAGATTGCGTTGGGAAATATTTCATGAGGAAATTGATCAAATCCATTTGGGATAACAAATAACAGATTTGGACATGCATCTCTCGGTTAGGACAGTTGTTCCAAGAAAAGATGGAGATTGTCTCAAGGTTAGAGAAAAGTGAACATGCTTCCCCTACACACTCACGTAGGGAGGGTGTGCCTATGCAACCCTTGTTTGTCTTAATGGTGTATAATTCTTCATTTACATTTATGTTTTTAGTAGTAAAATAGCTAGTATTTTTTCCAATTAAAGTGATAAATTTAAAAATACTATGAATATCAATAATTTGTATGCATTTTTCTCAGCTTCAAAAAACATATTACATTAAGAAGTGATTTGTGTAGTGCATGTCCTTTGTTGGGAAGTTTTTCATCTATTTCTATCCCATTTGTATTGTTTTAGGCCAAAGTCTATGTATCCCTATTTTCCCTAGTCAATAAAATACAATATGTGTGATTACTAGGCCAATACAATATTTGAGCAATGGACAGACACTTAACAATTGGGAATGTTATATATATAGTTGCTAAACCTCCTCAAGGATACACTAATCAATGTGCTACTGCAACAATTCCTTTACTCCCAATATCTAACAACAACTAGTTAAACATGAGTGTACTCCCTGAGAGATGACCATGGACACAAGCACAAGATGTCATTTCTCAATGCATCACCCTTTCTTATAGGAAGGAGAGTGTGATATAACAAATGTGGGCTAGTTCCTCCATTCCTATGCGAAATTTCATGCCATGACTTAAACTCCACATAGTAAATCCATGTAACATTTGTACATATCATGTACCATGAGCCATTGGCCAATCCAAAGAGCATAGAGAAAACAAAGAATACCATCTAGCTACCATATTTCCATTAGCTTTGTGGTTGATGTTGGTCGATGAAAATGCCCATTTTTACCTACTTCCACCTATTCCTTTCCATACACTTTATAGCTCTTATGAGGTTAATTTGTATCCCAATTAATGAAAGGTATAACACATTGGCATGTCTTCTTGGATTTTTTATTAATGAAGTAGTAGTCATAGGGTAACAATACTTAAATGACTTATTAATGAGATTCCTTTAAGAATACTCAACAATTCGCACCAGACATCATTTGGTAGACATTAGGGGAATTTTGAAGTCTAAAATGGGCCTCCTAAGAAAAATGTACAACCAAAATAAAATTATAAGAACCAATAAGATTCAAGATGATGATGTCAACCACTGGGGATGATTCACCATTTTTGGAGTAAAAAAGTAAAAAGATTAAAAAAATAATAAAATAATAAAACTACTTTTCCAACTCGTATTTTCAACTTATCTCCCTAATTTTGACTCAAATTTCAAGGAGTACTCATTGGATGAAAAATTTAATTCCTCATGCAAAGAGAACCCATGTCGCATACTTTCGATGGATCCTGCTACAAAAAAAAATAGAAAATCATGAAAAAACATTATTGCAATCATATTTTTCATGTATTTCTCATTTTTCGTGTAGCAGAGTCTATCGAAATTATGAAACATGGGTTCTCCTTGGATGAGGAACAAAAATTTTCATCCAACAAGTGTTCTTGCTCGAAATTTGAGTAAACCCATAGGGAGATAAGTTGAAAATATGAGTTGAAAAAGTAGTTTTTTCCTTTTTCCCTCTAAAATTTGATGATGTAATCTAATCTTATTTTATTATTTCCACTATTACTTTATAATTTCCTTAGGAGGCCCATTTTAGACCTTAAAATTACCCTAATGACAAAACCCATCGTGATGTTGTCGATCATGAATTGGTGGCACTATTTGAGGGTTGAGCCATCAACTAACCAACTACATGGATAGCTAGCATACCTAGCTTTGTTACTATCTTTTCATTTTGTTTTATATTAGAGGAACCGTTGTATATTTTTGGGACAGCCAGATCACTACAATCTATGGGCTTTTTAAGCTATGTTATTTCATGTAATGTCAGTTTTGTAAAAGTATGGCGTAGTTGAGAAGAACTCGATCATCTTATTTTTTATTTGTAACAGCAGAACTCAGCTTGTAATCATTTTGTGAATTAATAAGAGTAGCACCATACCGTTAACTTGGTGTGATCTACAATTCTTCAGCCATGACCTGGATTGGAAACAGGGGTAATTTTAGGGGCGAATAATCGCCCAAAGGCGAAATTTAAAGATTTTTATATTTTATTGGGGCGATTTTTTAATTAAAATAATAATTTTTTTCTTATATAATTAGCCCTCATTTTATTTAAAAGTTAATTTATTTTTTTATTTTCGCCCAGGGCAGATAAGCTAACCGAAATGGGATTTTGTTAAAATCGCCCCATTTTGATATTTACGAAATAGAATTTTCTTAAAATCGCCCCATTTTGATATTTGCTCCTGGGTTTTGGGAGATCAAAATCCCTATTTTTAATTTACGGTTTCCGACTCCCTGTTTTCGTGATATAAAATTGTCAAGAAAAAGATAAAAATGTCCATTACGATGATCCATCCACTGAGTTTTTCGTGTGCATTTTCAACAGAGACGGTTATTTTAATTTTAGACAGGATATTGTTATTAGAATGGCAAGAGAAGGCGGCGGAACAAGTAAGAAATGCAAGGCGGCGGAACAAGTAAGAAACGCAGCAGAGCGATCACGGATACGGCTCCCGGATTGTTTTGTGAACCACAATCGTCTGCGTTTGGCTGATTATTTTCACAGGTATTACAAACCTTCAATGCTTGCAGAGAACAGGAAATGTTAAGAAAAATACAAACTAAGCTCGGAATATTAGTTTTTCACGTTTTATCTCGTCTATCGGGTCTCTGGCAGATTGCGATCAACAAGAAACCAACAACATTCCATGACATTGAATCAATTTTGAAAAATGTAACAAACAATCCCGTTGCCTTGAACGCCTATAGTTTCCATTCTCTAATTCCTTGTTTTTTTCTTTTGTAACTTTCACTGAAGATCATTCATCCAAATCATCTTCATCGGAGCCGCTTTCCAGAAAAGAGCCCAGTGATTTGCGCAGTATGCTGAAAGATTTGTCGTCCTTATCCATCAAAGAGTGATCAAGTAGGGTTAGTAACTAGACATTTAGTATTCATTTTCTAAATTGTACCAAAATAATATTTTGCAAAGGCAATGCAAATAAGATGGCCACATTTTCCACAGAATGTAGATGAGGAGATAAATGAAAGAACACCTGCTTTTTCCTTCTAAGACAGTCCTCAGCAACCATAATTTTGTCTCCACAAGCTTTCTGCAATTCTGCAAGGGCGCCATTTTCTTTCTTTCCTGCAAGGATGAGCAGAAAATAGGAATAAATGAGTCAATGGTCTCTAGACGCTTTTGGTCATAAATTTAGGCGGGGCTGAGAAAGCTGAAGGACGCTCTCACAATGAGTAGCTTTTTCTTTCATCTTCAAATTTGGAAAATATTTCAACAAATTTCAAATCAAAAGTATCGTATGATAAGCTTTCTTTAGCGCTTAGAGATAGTAACCTATGAATACTTAATTTAAATGCATCCACACTGTACAGAGCATTCGATGCTACTTATACATATTTCTGGAGAGCTTCCAAGGGCTTTCGCAGTTTGTGTATTACATTGAACATCAGGGGTAGCA
>APFE030791039.1:0-10988 GCA_000404065.3 Pinus taeda
ATCAAAGCAAGATGGATTCATTACCTCGAGCCTTTGTGTGGAGTTACTGGAGAGCGCAATGCAGCTAGGTGGAAGTCCCCTGAGCTGGCTCTAGATCAAGTCCTGCACATAGAAAAGATAAGCATAATCACAACATAAAACCTTGATAATCAATGCATGAATATACAAAATACATCTAGTTACACATAACTAAGCCACTCATGGTAAAAGACATTGAATAAACATATAAATGAATTATAGTACCAACATCACAGAGTGGATAGTACAACTGCAGTTCTATATTAATGTCGAAAGAGTGATTACAACCATCAGTTGCATCAGCCTTCCCTTACCCCTCCAGCTCCTCTCTCTGTCCCTTCTTACCAAGTTCTTATGCTTAATTCTGAGACTCTACTTGACAATCAAGTAAGCTATCCTTTCAAAAGATTTGACCTCTTCCACAATAGCCCTAGCTCTGCTTATGTAGCATGTGAGGTTAGGGTTGCCAAGTTTCTCCATGAGTTTCTTTAGGTAAAAGAAATGATGTTGCCATTATTTTGAAATCTTTCCCATTTGCATACTCCATTAGGATTGGTAATCCCCCAAATAGGTCGAAATTTGATGTTTCCTTGCTTTTCTTAGTTGATTTAGGAGAGAATATAGGGATATTTCTTAGTCAATCCGCTCCTTTGACCCTTAGAAACTCATTAGGGTTTATTAACGTTGTTCCCAAGGTAAGAAGTAGAGTTAGTTAGATCACTAACACACCCTCAGGCTTGCTGAGAAGATTTATAAAGTAGGTTGTTATTTTATAGGCAATGTTAGCTTGGAAACAAGGCTTGTGAACTTGATCATTGCTTCAGTCACCATGTCCTTCCCCTCTGGGCTGAGGAGGAGGTCATTTTACTGTATAATAATGCAGGACACCTATGTGAAATATGATAACATATTTGGAAATACTGGGAACCAAGGATGGATAAAAACCTATTCATTCAATCAAACTGAGAAAAAACAAGCCCGATCAACGCTGGTCAAACTTGAGTTGTCATTGAGGAATCACTAGTAAAAAGGAGAGGATTTATTATTTTGTCTGATTTTTCCTGATTTTGTAAACCAGACTTGATGATTTCGACTTATATGGATGGATTAGGATTAATAAGGTTGTTAGAGCCATTATAGAAAAGTTTTTTTATGATTTTCTTATTTAAACAAAGTTTATGGACCATTCAAGGGTGTGTAAGGTGTGTAGTTTTTTATTAAGATTATTGGAGACTTTTAGATAATTTGAAGAATGATTTCTACAGTTCTATTTGTTTTTCATGTTGTGGATGCTTTATTAATTTAGCTGTAGGTGAATACTTCTTCAGGTGTACAAGGAAAGGTGGAGGGCCCCCATAACAAGCTAAGTACACTTTGGTTAAATTTTGTATAAATTAGCATAGTTTTGATTGAATATTTCTTATTTCAGTTTTATGATTAAGTTACTTAGATTTGTTATGATTTATAGATGATTTTTGGATGATTTTGTTTTAAAATCTAATTTTCATACGAAAGGAAAACCAAGGATTTAAGTTAAATTATCTTTCTATCAAATTATGAATCACAACTAAAAACCATCCTTTTGCATTTCTTGAATTCATGTTTATGATTTGATGCAATAGTAATGTTGTTGGAGTAGAACTATGATGAAGGAAATCCAAGACCTCCTAAGCTAGGAGCATCTTCTCTTTCTTTCTACTCATCACAAATCATTGCTCTTTAGTTTCTCTTCTTGAGGAAAATGTTGTGGGGAAGGACAACCAGGACCTCCTAAGTTAGGAGCCTCTTCCTTCGCATACTTCATCTTGAATAAGAGACTTTTTAGTTTATTTAAACATAGAAATTATCTCTAATATGCATTTCTATTAACCTTTGAGCCTTGCCTTATGAAATTGACTTTACCTGAAATCCATATACTTTGGACATGCTTCCAAGTCTACAAACCTAGATTGACAAGTAAAACGCATGTGTTAGTTTACATAGTAAATTGACTCGACAAGGAGTATGACTCCATAGTTTGAAATAGTGTTTGGGATGTGGTCCTAAGACCAGAGGACAAGTCAGTGGTGAGCTCCCATTGGCTTTACAAGGTAAAGCAAGCTGTAGATGGTAGTGTGGAGAAACATATGGCCAGATTTGACACCCATGGCTTTTCACAGGTAGAGGGGATTGACTATGATGATACCTTTTCTCATTTTGCAAGGTACCTATCAATCAGATATATATTGGCACTATCAGCACATATGGGTTGGAAGATCCATCAGATGGATGTGAAGAGAACCTTCCTCAATGGCGTGATTGAGGAAGAGATGTACATAGAGTAACCCGAAGGTTTTGAAACCTTTGACTGTGAGGCGCATGTGTGCTGACTCAACAGAGTGTTGTATGGGCTGAAGCACCCTATTCTTGGTACACCAGGATAGATAGCTAGTTCACTGGGTTGGGCTTCACGAAGAGTGAAGCGGATGCGAACCTGTACCACATAGTGGTGCAAGGTAAGTTGTTGATCATTGTACTTTATGTTGATGATCTCATATTAGCAGGTGATGAGAAGTTGATCAAATATTGCAAGGAGGACCTTACAAGAGAGTTTGAGATGAAGGACATGGGGCTCATGCATTACTTTACTAGCATGGAGGTATGGTAGGGAGATGGTGAGTTGTTTTTATCTAAGGGAAATTATTCAAATGAGATGCTAAGGAGATTCCGCATGGAAAGCAGTAAACCCATGGAGACTCCTCTAGAAGGTAACTAGAGGAAGGAAGATGCTACTTCAAGGGAATTAGTGGAAGCTACTATTTACAGTAAGCTTGTGGGTTCACTCATGTACTTGGTGAACACACAATGGGATATGTGCTATGCAGTTAACCTGCTTAGTCAAGTGATGGTTACGCCTACCAAGCTATATTGGAAGGTGGCAAAGCATGTGTTGAGATACCTTAGGGGCACTACTTAGTTTGGATTATGGTATAAATGAATAGAGGGAGTGAATCTTCAAGGATTCACCGATGTAGATTGGGAAGGGAGTCCATCTGACATGAAGAGTACATCAAGAGGGATCGTTAGTGTTGGGTCAGCGACAATTTCTTGGTACAGCAGGAAACAAAGATCAGTTTCACTCAGTTTAGCAGAGGTAGAGTACAAGGTTGCAAGTGAGGTAAACAAGGCGGCAAGTGAGTTAACATGTGAAGCTATCTAGATGAGGAAGATCTTGGTTGGTTTATTTGGTCAATAGATGGATCTAACTATGATTTACTGCGATAATGAGAGTTGTATCAAACTCTCTGAAAATCCAATTTTTCATCATCAGTCCAAGCATATTGATATCGGATATCATCATCTGAGAGATTGTGTATTTAGGGGTATCATGTTGTTAGATTACATTACCACAGAGGAGAAAGATGTAAATTTGAGTTTCACAGAGATAGGATCGGGGTAGTTGATAATCCCTTTCTTGTTGAGAAGGAGTGTTGAGAAATAGAAACAAGGAATTCTAGTTTAATTTGTCCTTGAATTAAACTATGAATTAAAATCAAATTCTATTCTCACAGCAACTTGTAAATAGTTAATTAAGTTTATTTAACTTAATTAGCTTAGGAATTTCAAGTTGGAAATCTTTATGTAGCCATTTGTATGTTCTCCCTATTTTATAGGGGTCCAATATGAGTTAATTGTGAGTTGTAATTAGACAACTAAGTTTAATGAGTTAAGTTCAGGGAAATCAGTTCCAAACTATTTGAGGAAATAATAGTGAGTTATAGTCAGTTATTGTACTAATTCACTCAACTAGTGCTACTCTACTTAACTCAAGGTTCCCTCATCAGAAACCCATGCATGTTGAATCAAAGAAAGACCCGGTTGAGACTAGAGTACATGCCTGATAGTGTACTATTAGTTGTATAATTTTATGAGTTGTATAGATCATGCATGTAATTAGGAACTGAACCATGAAGGGATTGCACAATTTTGGATGCACTGGTTTCACATTAATATGGGCTCATCATCCATAGGAATTGCGCAAGGAAATAGGGCCTTGGAGAGCAGGAGAATTGGCTAAGTGTTGACCAAGAGTTTACTTGTGAGTTGGAAATTGATTTTACTGAGTGTTGTGAAGATACCAATATTAAGTTGTTGATATTGAGGGTAGAGGATTTATAGTCTTTGGACAACCTTGTTGCTGATATTGAGGGTAGATGTGGTATAGTCTTCGGACACCCTTATTGATAATAATGATGGTATAGTATATTTTTTGGACAACTTTGCTACTAATACTGAGGAAGGAGTCAATATAGTCTTTGGATCCCCCTGTTAATTTGGACATGAAGGCACTAGGTGCTTGTCGAGTTTGATAACCAATCCAATGCACGCATGTGGTTAAGGAGAAGAGAAGACAATGGGTACTTGTTGGGTTTAGCAACTGATCCAGTGTGTGCATGGGTCAAAGAGAAGAGAAGAAATTGGGTGCTTTTTGGGTTTGGTAATCGATTCAGTGTATGTATAGAAAGGACAAAGAATAAAGGAAGAAACAAAAAAACTTTTGAAAGATACGTATCAATATTTCACTACAATTTTTAATTTCAAAATAATGCACATAATCTATGATTTATAATTATTATGATTTAATTTTGAGCTAACTGGATGTGATATGTTTATACATGATGATTTGATCGAGGAGATTATTTGACTTGATTTAATAGGATTAAATAGAGTTGCATTCTCACCTTACTTAAGAGCTATCAATGAGGTATGATTTGAATTTATTACAATCCCTTTTGAGTCTAATTGAAATTATGCGCTTGGAAAAGCATGGAAATGCCCAATTTTAAATGGTTGGAACCATCTACAAGAGTTTTAGCAACAACAATAAAATAAATTGGAACAAGCAACAATATGTTGGTAAAAAAATCAGGAGAAGGGGCATTGTAACCACCTCCTCCCACATTTTCCTGCTTTCATTGACTTGCCTGGGGTAAAAATGCGTTGAGGGTCACCATGATAAGACTCAAATTCATATAATACCCTAAGGGACTGGAGTCGAAAACATGAGACCTTACTAACTTCCCCCAGGTACTACAGGACCTCCAAGAGAAACCTAACCCCTCCAAGTGTCCAACCAATGAATAATTGTCGTTTTCACTTACCTAGAACCTCAACCACTCCCTTAAAATCTCATCGCCAACAAACCAGTAAAATTTACAAATACATTTTAGTACAATGATCATTATTATTAAATAATTTTAGTTGAAACATTTTTAGAACTTATTTACATCATGTAAAATTAACAAATATTTCAAAAATTGACAATCAATATTATTAAATAAAAATGTCATAAAACTAATGACAAATTAATCTATATTCTTTATTTCACTTAATTAACTTCTTTCCTAAACAACCTTCAATATGAAGTAATTTTAAGTTCTTTTGAACCTTTGCAATGCCATTTTCATGAGAAATTCATTATTAAAAATAAAAATTGCTTTTACTCAATTATATATTTTCTATACAACTCATTTAATATTAAAATATAGATAATAGGTGTTGTAATATTTTGAAATATTTTTTCAGAGGATGGAGAGCACGAACGTTTTTTCACCTGCCCTAGGGTTTCAGTTCCCAAGTGTTGCCATTGCTCGCTAAATCGAGCCGACCTGGAGGGGCAGCCATGGATCTGAATGTAGGGAGGTATATGGGGGGTGAAGAAATGGGTCTCTGTTCTCTTGCAGCCATGAGAACGATGGGATGGTACCTGAGGCATGGGACTGACTTACCGCAGAGGTTATCACTTGGGCCCCCTGCAGACATGTCGGGCGTAAGTACTGTGTGAGACACTACCCATTAGACTGTGTGCCATGGCATAAAGGGTAGGCGATGTGAAGAAAGAGGGTTGGGTTCCTCGGTGCATTGGCCCCTCAGCTTGAGACTGTTTTGGCCGCCATTGCTATATGGCCATCCAACTGCGCAGTGGCAAGATGGATTGATCTGGCCTTTACCTCTTTGGGCTGCCAACTCTTTTTACTCCATGTCTTTGCCTGCAGATTCCTACCCCTGGCAACTACCGCACTCTTCCACATGCAGCAGCAGTATTGCCAGGATCTGGAGCTGGCTCTGCAGCCCCGCAATCTCACTGTTTCAACCTCGATTCCTCATTCAGGCAGCCAAGATCCTATTCATCTCCAGCAAGCAAATTTTAAGATTCAAATAATTCTTCTGACTGGAAAAACCCTGCTCCTTAGGGTCCAACCATCTTTCATAGTGCGCCATCTTTCAAAGATACTCGAACAGAGGTTGGGGATCCCTTCCTCCCTTCTGTGGCTCCTCTTTGCAGGTAAGCATCTTGATAACAATCTGCCTCTTTCCTTTTATAATATAGAAATAAATGCCACAGTGATCCTATCACTTCGACTAAGGGGAGGTGCAGTTGGGCAATCCTCTGCCTCCAAAGGATTTTCCTACAAAGATGCAGTTCATGCACAGCCTGCCAAGAAGTCTACCCAATCTGTCGAGGCTCCCAAACCTTTCTTGGTGGACAAAATGGAGGAAACCTCTGCCATCGAAATCACTCATCCATCTCTGGATGATCAATACCAGACATTTGCGGAAAAATCCCTCATTTGCAAATTTAATGGCCTATGGCCCCGCACTGCTAATCTATACCAGTGAATCCATTCCAATTGGACCAACAACTCCAAAGTCTTCTTCTGCTCAAAAGGCTTCTTTATTGTAGTCTTAGCCTTCAACGAAGATTACCATAAAGCATTAACGAGAGGCCCATGGTTCTGGGGATCAGCTGGACTTTTCCTCTCCCCCTGGTTCCCAGACTTTGACCCCTCCACTGCGGTCATCTCCAAGCTTCCTATTTGGGTCAGGCTTCCAAATCTCCCGGCGCATCTATGGCATTTTGCTGTCTTTCAAGGAATCGGGGACACCCTAGGCCGCTTCCTGGCAACAGATACCTCAAGGGGGGAGAAAGGAATATATACCTATGGCAGAATTTGTGTAGAAATAGACATTAGTAAAGGGCTGCCAAATCAGATCATCCTCAAAGTCGACGACTTCCATTGGACGCAAACTTTGGACTATGATAATATAGCCTTCAGGTGTCGCCATTGACATCAGACGGGGCATCTCCAGAACACATGTGCAACGTTCTTTGCCAAAAATAAGAATAACTCTCGCAAATCCAAATCCAAGAGTTGGAAACCTTGTGATAGACCCCCTATGGATGACATAGAGTCCTCTAGCTCTGATGAGGAGGGCATTGAAGTGGAAGAGGAGAATTTGGAGCTACCGAAGGACTCGCCCTCAACCAATGCCAAGGATCCTTCTGCGCCTTTGTTCTTGCAGAAACGTTCTCATGAGTCTTCGCCTTCTGATTCAGACAAGGAGTCTCCTCCTTTAGCTCAGAATAGTCTGCAAGTAGTTCCGGTCCAGCTAGATCAAAATGGTTGGGTCAAATTCAGTAAAAAGAAAGGAAAAAAATGTAGATTGGAAGATTCTGCCCATGCTGGGTAGACTCCCTAGACCAGCTCGTTCTTTCTGTCCTCTCTGTCATCTTTTGCTCATGTCGTGGTTGCTCTTTGGGACCGAGGTTGATAACATATCATTTCTGACTCCCTTGCTCTTTAGCTTTGCTTCTTTGAAAGCTTTGATTGTACCATATGTCTTTTCTTAATAGAATTAGTCCTTACTCAAAAAAATAAAATAATAATAATAATTAATAAAATAAAATTAGAAGTCTATTAAACATATCTATAACATAATTAGAATAATGCTAAAATAACAAATATATATAATTAATAAAAAAATGTTAGTTTAATTTCATATAAAAATACAATAATGAACATATCTTAATTAAGGGTCAATTATTGGAATAAAGTGAAGTGGTTATGAAATTTACCCTAATCTAAGGCAAAATTTAGTTTTTTCCCATAAAATTGAAGACCTACCATTTCAAGGCACATTTTTTCAAAAGGTTTGTACAAATTTAATACATTAAAATTTTTTAGATAAATAATTTTAGTTATGTTTGAAATTTATTGATGTTTTGAATCCATAAAATAATTTTCCTTTAGGACAATGGCTGAAATAAAAAGGATGCGAAGAGAATGTATAGGTATAGAAAGGACAAAGAATGGTCAAAAGAAAAATAGGAAAAGTGGTTGTATAAGTATAAAGAAGGAAATACAACCATAAAGAAGGAATAGAAGTAATGGCCAACTTTTAAAATGTTGAACATAAAATATATAAAAACCAATAATCCTAAGACAGTAATGGTAATGAAAAAGTAAAATTAATAATAATTCATTATTCTTTTGATTTTATATATATATATAGTGATTAATTGATGATTAGTATATGAGATACATGTCTGTAAAGACATGATCATTCATGAAGGGCAACTTGCTTAAGTATATAAGAAGGTACTCTCATTTGTAGTTTTATATCTATCTATAATATATATATATATATATATATATATATATATATTATATAATATAATATATATATCCCCAATCGACATCTTCATATTCCAAGTGTTTTAGAGCATTTAACTTGTGAGTACAAACTTTGTTTGTGACATTTGGTACCAGAGTTGCATTTTCATAACATTGTTCATCACATTTCGTATCATAATCCAACACTTTATTTATTTCACCTAAAATTGAAGAGCTATAAAATTTCAAGGTAGATTTTTTCAAAGGGTTTGAACAATTTTAATACTTTAAATTTAGTTGTGGATAAATAATTTGGATTTTCATAGTTATGTTTAAAAGTTATCAACATTTTGAATCTATAAAGGGGCCCATATTTGGGACAATGGTCAGAAGAAAAAGGAGACAAAGAGGACAGATAAGTACAAAGAGGGAAAAGAGGAGTAATGGTTGGCTGTAACAATGGTGAACCTAAAATAATACAAGCCAATAATCCTAAGGTAATAATGGTAATGAAAAAGTAAAATTAGTAATAATTTATCATTATTTTTATTATACATTTTATATATATATATATATTATATATATATATAATATATAATATACATTTTATATATATATATAATAATAGCAATCATAATAGTGATTAATTAGTGATTATTATAAAAGAGGCATGTCTCTAAGGACATTACCATTAATGAAGGAGCACTAGCCTAGATATATAAGTGGGTCCTGGGCCCTCATTTTTAACCATCTCATCGTATTGTCATTCATATGTATATATCTTCAATGGACATCTTCGTATTCAAAGTGTTCTAGAGCATCTAACTTGTGAGTACCAAATTGGTTTATAACATTTGGTACGAGAGTCACATTCTCATAACTTTGTTTGTAACATTCCATAACATAATACAATGCTTTGAAATTAGTTATTTCCCATAAAATTGAAGAGCTACAACATTTCAAGGTAATCTTTTTCATAACGTCTGAACAAATTTAACACTTTAAAAGTTTTTTTAGATAAATAATTTGGATTTTCCATAGTTATGTTTGAGGGTTATCGACGTTTCGAATCCATAAAAGGATCCTCCTTTCAGAAAACGATTGAAAGTAAAAGGAGGCACAGAGCTCTATATAAGGAAAGAGGCAAAAAAGGGGTAATGGTTGGCTGAAAGAATGGTGAACCAAAAATATGTAAAATCCAATAATCCTAAGGTATGATGATGAAAAATTAAAAAACAGTAATAATTGATCATTCTTTTGATATGCATTCTATGTTTCATGCGGGAAAATGTAGGGATTATTAGTATGATAGACCTTAAGAAATTGAAGGTTGTGACTCTTCTTTCGGTTTTTATCCTTGATTTTTTTATTAAATATATCTCATTCCACACATCCGCTCTTTACATGAAAATAATTATGGATATTATATTTATGTTGCAGAAATATAAAATCTACCATTATTTCGCTGTATGGAAGTGATGCATGGAATGAGATATGTTTACTTGAATAATCAAGGATACAAATAGAAAGAAAAGTAGTGGACATCTAATTTCTTAAGGATTATCATAGAAATAAAAATATCCCTACTCTCCCCTATGTCGAACATAGACTACATAATCAAAGGAATGGTTAATCATTATTCATTTTACTTTTTTCATTACCAATTTTACAATTTAATTAACAACTTTTATATATTTTAGGTTTAATATTTATTAAATAGATCATTAACTCCCTTTCATCTCTTTATACTTATACAACGTATTTGTCTCTTTTTTATTTTGACCATTTTCCCAAAGATGAATCTTCTTATGGATTTGAAACCCTAACAACTTTCAGACATTACTATGGAAAATATCAAATCTTTATCTAAAAAAACACAAATCTACCATTTTAAAAGTTTGACATAGATATGTCCATATTTTTGTTTATTTGACAATATAGTTAATTTAAACATTAATAATGGTATTAATCTCTAATAGAGTGTAAATAATAAATAATAGAAAAGGAAGAGTCATCGGGAGATGAAACTCAAGAGTCACTCTCTCATGTATATAACTATGAGAAATCTAAATGAGTAAACAGATTTCATTTGAGGAGTTACCTCCTACCTATTTTCTACATATTTCTGCATATTTTTGCATAACTATCACATCTACGCTTTCCTATAGCTCCCACGTTGTGCCAAGAAAGAAATCGAAGGGCATGTCAACTTCATAGCTGCCAAATGATCTTTTGATTGTAGCTGCCAAATGACAATTGGTCGGTGACAGGAGTCTAATATGTGATACCAAGGCCTGATTGAAGGTTCCATTGACCGATCCAAATGACTCTTTGTGTTCTCTAGCCATAAGTTTCTCGGTGTTCTCCTTCAACTTTGACGAGAGTGGAGGATTATGGAGGACCGAGTTGTGATACTTGTCGAAATCTCCTGTTTGGATTGAATGGTATATCTGCTCCTTTTATTTTTATATATATATAAACCATATACACACAATGCAGTCACTGTATATGCAGAACACAGTCTATATATATATA
>APFE030791052.1:2382-12624 GCA_000404065.3 Pinus taeda
GAATTCAAGTCTGCTCCTGAGGAATACATCTCTTTCTCACACCCCAGCTTAGTGGAAAATTCTTAATTGCTTTTCACTGGTTGTTTACATTCCACCATCATAATTTCAAGTTTGTTTCGTGAAGTATCTAAATGGCCCTGTAACTCCAGCTGCTCAAACTCAAGATTTCAAGAAACCAATAGCCACAGACTCCATTTCCCAATGTACTAACTTTATCTACAGAGCTCCACTTTAAGTACAGAAAGACATCATTCCAGCGAAACACAAAGCAAAAAACCTTTATTTCATAACTAGCCTAATATCTCCACAGAACAGAGACAAACCTTAAAGAGAGAGCCCTCTCTGATTACAGCTGGGCTAGAAGTTGTAATCTAAAGACTGGTTAGTGGTTACCCCGGCCCTATTCCCTTGGGAGTCATAGGGAACAACCTGGGTGTTGACAGGTACTATCATTGTGGGGAAAAGAAAAAAACCAACCAAAAATATTTCCTTTCATGCCTTGTAGGAATAGAGATAACTCGGGAAAAATTTTTCCCAACACCCCCACTTCTTCACACAACCAACCTTCTCTCTTCTTCGGTGGCTACGATCAAGAAGAACCCTTAGGTGAACAACTGGACATATTTGAAGAACCTTTAGGGGAAGCAGAAGAAGAAAACATTCCTTTGACACCAATGGCTGAAAACAGAAATGCTAGGGGAAATGGAGAAAGAATAGAGGGTACCTTTCCCATTCAGGAAACCAATGGAAACACAAAAATAAAAAATATAAGTCCTTCAGCCCTACCTCACTTCCATGGCCTGACTACTAAAGATCCTAACACCTTGCTTGAGTTTGTTGTCATCTGTCCATCTTATGACTATGCATAAGATGAGAAAAAGTTGAAATTGTTCTCTTCTACTCTCAATGATGCAACATTGTGCTGGTTCATGGGATTACCTAGCAATAGTATCACAACTTAGGCTCAGATGCAGCAAGTCTTTAACAACAAGTATCGAGACTATTGTAGGTCAAAATATACTAAAGAAGAAATCTTCCGAATGACCATGCGAAGTGATGAGTCCCTAGAAGACTACGAAGAGAGGTTCCAACTCAGTTACAAAAGGGTTAGGTGTACACTTGACCCTGAGACTCTGAAGTTGGTGTTGCTTAGGGGAATCCGAGAAGATCTTTTAGATACTCTCCATCTACTGGCTGGGGGAAACACTTACCAACTATCCTATGAGGACATAAAGACTGTTTTTAGAAACCATTCTAGAGCAGCCAGAAAGAAAGGTGGGGGGGTCAACCCATAGCCAGTAACTCTGATTCCAATTCATCCAATAAAGGGGAAATTAGAATCATGTTGGAAGACTTCAAGAGTGAGATGTTGTAGACTCTTACCATGCAAATGGATACCTTACATATCAAAAGAAAACAAGAGGAAGAAAAGAGGGCTTTGGCCATCTTTTGTCTTAGATGCACCAGGAGGCACCCTAGGAATGAATGCCCCTTGTACTCTATAGAGGTTTTTTCAGTCTATGAAGAAAATCATTCTACAGACAAGTGCCCTTCCTTGCCTAGACTTAAAGCTATATATCAAGGGGCTGAAGGAGTCACTGAATAGATCTATTACATAAATCAAAGGAGGTCACATGGACCTAGACCATACTAGCAGCAGATGCAAGGGACATCTCAGGCATACTACTAGCTGAACCAAGTCACCTCCATACCTTCTTGGGTCCCCCTTGACCATCCTTCCTAGCCCATACCTCCTCCTTGGCCCTTCACATGTCAATATCATGCCCAACTAGCCACTCATTCATTTCAACCCTATGCTTAGCTACAACCTTAATGGGATGCATCTCATCAGGGGTGGAGGCCCCAATACAACTCTCTTCCCTCTCTTCTGCCTCCACCACCTACCCAACCACAACTGTTACCTTATGCTCCACCAAGGCAACCCCAAATTCCTTCCCAGCCAAATCCGAACCCAAACAAAAGACAAGCTCAACAAGTGTATAGTGGGGAACCATCATGCCCAAGTTATGTTGTGGAAACTCAAGAAATTAACTTGAGATCTAGGAAAATTCTCCCAGATAGCTAGCCTCTACCCAGGGAGGTTAAGGAAGATAAAGAGGAAAGCGAACCTAAAGCAAATTCACCCTTTCTTGAGAGACAATCCATGACAATATAGCCTGCCCTAGAAGAGATTGAAATTCTAGAAGAATTGAAACATTTATGCGTGAAGATACCACTTCTACAAGCCATAAAAGATGTGCCTATCTACAATAGGTTGATCAAAGAGAAGTGCTTTAGGCATCCAAGAAGGCACAAGAGAGATGCTCCAAACATCAATGCCATAGGACAACTATCTGACCTGATGTTGGGGCAAATAATCTGTCCAAAACATATGGATCCTAGAAGCCCATTAGTTGATGTCCAAATTAATGGAAAAATGGTTCCACATACCTTGATTGATTTGGGAGCTGCCATTAATGTCATGAAAAAGGACACAATTCTCAAACTTAACCTCCAGGGCTCCTTAAGGAAGACCATGATAGTACTGCAGCTAGTAGACCGCTCCACCATGACCCCAGAGGGGATATGGAAGATGTGATGATCTCCATTGATTCTTGGGAGTACCCTATTGATTTCTTAGTTCTCTAGCCAAAGGCAAAGCTCACTGGGTATCCTCTCATCCTGGGAAGACCCTAGTTGGCTACAGTCGATGCCTACATCAGCTTCCGAGCTAGAAACATGACCATAAAGAACGAGAACATATCCAATCAATTGACCCTATATCCTCCTACTCAACTTTTGCTATAACATGTTCTACTTCTCTGGTTGGAGGAGGAGGATGAGGATGAACTTTATTCTGCACCACTTTGTGCATTGGAAATTGTGATGGGCGGAAAACCGTAAGATGGGGATGACATGATTGAAAATTTGATTCAGAATCCATCTCCCAGTGCATAACCATTAGAAGAAATAGTAAGAGAAACCCAAAAAACCCCTCACTTGATCTTTGTGTGGCTGACCCTACTTCTCTCTGTGTCAAAAATATAGAGTTTGGCCCAGAAAGAACATTTATAATCAATCCATCCCTATCTACTTCCCAGGAGAAGGAGCTATGCAGCCTACTGAGAAAACATCTAGATGCCTTCGCCTGGAGTTAGAAGAAGATGGAGAGAGTACACCCTTCAATATGTACTCATCATATATACATCAAGGAAGATTGCAAGCCAGTCAGACATCCTCAAAGGAGGATGAACCCAACTCTTAAAGATATTGTTAAAGAAGAACTACAAAAATTGCTAGATGTAAGATTCATCTATCCCATTTTTTATAGTGAATGGGTCTCTCCTTTGGTGCTAGTGCCAAAGAAAAGTTGTAAGTGGAGAATCTTTGTCGACTATCAGGAATTGAACAAAGCCACTAAAAAGGACCACTTTCCTCTACCTTTCATAAATCAAGTGTTAAGCGGTTTGGCAGGGAAAACGTTTTTCTCCTTCTTAGATGGGTTTAGTGGGTACAATCATATCCAAATCGGCCGGAAAGACCAAGATAAGACCACTTTCACTTGTCCTTGAGGTACCTTTGCATACCAGGTCCTTCCTTTTGGGTTGTGCAATGCTCCAGACAGTTTCCAAAGAGCAATATTGAGTATATTTTCTAAACTGGTTCATCATGCAGTAGAAATATACATGGATGATTTTACTCCTTATGGCTCTGACTTTAAAGAAGCTTTATCCAACCTAGGAAAAGTTCTAAAGAAGTGTATTGAGATGAACCTGTCCCTCAGCTTGGAAAAATGTGAATTCTTGATGACTGAAGGGACCGTGCTAGGTGATGCAATATCTCAACAAGGACTGTAGGTGGACCTCAACAAAATTGCCATCATCCAAAGGGTCCCACCTTCTCAAAAGGTGAGAGATGTCAGAAGTTTCCTAGGATTAGCTAGATATTACAGGAGATTCATTAAAGACTTCAGTAAGATAGCCTCTCCTTTGTTTGGCCTCTTAAGCAAAGATGTTGAGTTCATATGGTCGTAAAACTATCAAGAAGTCCTAGATACTTTGAAGAGCAAGTTAGTGACTACCCCAATTCTCAGAGGCCTAAACTGGGCCCTACCCTTTCACATTTCACACAGATGCCTCGAACGAAGCAATAGGAGCAGCCTTAGGACAAGTTGATGAAAATATACCTTATGCCATATACTTTATAAGCAAGAACTTTTCAAAGGCGGAGTTAAACTATACAGTGACCGAGAAGGAACTCCTAGCTGTCATGAACTCCTTAAACAAATTCAAACATTATATCACAGGCTATCAAACCTTTGTGCACACTGAGCATGCTGCAATTAGATATTTATTGAACAAACCAGATGTAAATGCTTTTATTATGAGATGGTTGCTTTTACTGCAGAAGTTTGATTTGACCATTATTGATAAGCTTGGTAAAGAGAATGTTGTTGTTGACTTTTTTTCTAGGGTAAATTTTCCTGTAGGTGAAGAAGGAAAGGTGTATGAACAAATGCCAGATGAACACCTATTTTCTATATCAGTACTCTCTCCATGGTTTGCTAATATAGCAAACTACTTGGTTTCAACATAGTTCCCACCACACCTGTCTTCAAAATAGAAGAGCAGGATATTAAGGAAAAGCACCCCTTTCACTTGGATTGGAGACAATCTCTTCAAACTTGGCCCAGATCATATCTTGAGAAGATGTGTCAAGGAGGACGAAGTCTTTGACATCCTCCTGACCTGTCATGATGGGCCTTGTGGAGGTCATTTTGCAGCAAAAAGAACTGCCTTCAAGATATTGCAAGCAGGCTACTACTGGCCCACTCTTCATCGGGATGTGAGGAGATACACAAGCCAGTGTGATTGGTGTCAAAGGATGGGGAAACCCACTCCAAAGGATGAAATTCCCATGCAACCTCAAGTGATCTTTGAGCCATTTGAGAAGTGGGGCATGGACTTTGTGGGGCCTATCAACCCCCGTTCAAAGTAGAAGCAGTACATCATTGTGTGCATCGACTACTTGACGAAGTGGGTAGATACAAAAGCAATCAAAGCAGTGACAAAATAAAAATTAGCTGAGCTTTTGAGAGAAAACATATTCTACAAATTCGGGTATTTGAGAGAGTTGGTCATAGACGAAGGAAGTCAGTTCACTTCCAGCCTGATTGAAGACTGCTCACACATCATAAGATCAAGCACATGACTTCCACCCATTACCATCCACAAGCCAATGGGAAAGTGGAGGTCACTAACAGAGCATTGGAAGGGATCCTAACCAAGGCAGTGGGTAGCAGCAGAAAATATTGGGCGGACAGATTAGTTGAGGCCACTTGGGCCTACAACACAACATGGAAGACCACCATTAGATTCACATCCTATGAACTGGTATATGGGAAGAAGGCCTTGCTCTCAATAGAGTTTGAATTCAATACCCTATGTATGGCAGCTCAACTAGACCTAGACCTCAGCCATGCATAGAAGGAGAGATTACTTCAGGTCAATGGATTGGATGAATACATATTGCAAGCCCTTCTCCATACAGAGGTAGCTCAGCTTCCGAGAAAGATATGGCATGAAAAAAATATCAAGGAGCAGCAATTCCAAGAGGGAGATTGGGAACTAATTTATGATTCAAGATATAAAGATTTGAAAGGCAAGCTGAGGACAAGATGGCTGGGACCCTACACTGTGGATAAATGCAATGACAATGGTTTAGTTCTGATCAAAACCATTGATGATGAAGCCATCCTCATGCTTGTCAGTGGACAGTGGTTGATAGTCTACAAGAAACCCCTCTCTAAGTGAGAGTTTATTGACGATTTGAATAAAGCAGTGATGGTATTGGAGCATGTCTTAGCTTCCACTTCACCGACTCACTGAAGAGAAGGAAAAAATAAAAAGAAATAAGGACTCAAGTGAAAACCTCCATGAGGCACTTGAGTCCCATCATTCGGTTGAAAACCTCTTCTGAGGCAGCCCAATGATGTCAAAAAGGAAGGAGAAAGATAATATCCCTGGGTGAGAACCTCCCTTGGAGGTGCCCAGGGCAGGCAATTAAGGTGAAAACCTCTCTAAGGTGCCCTAGTTGTTTAAAAAAAAAATAAAAATGAATTTTTGTTGCATTGCAGGTTTGCGGGAAGACTATAGGAAGTAGAAGAATGTGCCAAGGGAGCCCTAACATTCACACCAGCATCCATCTCACCTTCTCTACACCTTCCTCCATCATATTTGGCATCTCTTTCACCCCATTGTACCTTTTTTTTCCAAAACTGTGTTTTCTATAGGAGGCTCCTGTAGGAATTACAGAGAGCCAAAAGTGTCTACAAAAGGTAGTTTGAGGGACCAGGAGATCTTCATGAGGAACTTATCATCCCTCCTACCATCTTCAAACCTCCTTGCCATCATTTTGAAGCCTGCATTACACCCCAAGCATCATTATTTTTTCTTCCTGTCCAAAAAAAACACAGAAAAACAATATTGAGGTTTTGTAAAAAACAAAAATAAAAAAAGGGAAAAGGCACCAATAACCTTACCTAAAGCTTAGCTATTATCTCTCCATCATTCATGATACCTCTGGAATTATTCTTGACCTCCAAGCACAGGGAAGAGCTAAATTTTCAAGGGGAGAGCAACTACAGGAGCTCCTATAGGAATTCCTATAGCAGCTGATCCCATAGAAGTCAAGTACCAACAACAAAAGAGTGCACATCTGAAGGTTGAAAATGCATATGTAGCTCAGCTCCATCAAAAGAAGAACCTGTAAAAGAACACAACCACACATTAGCTAGTAGAGACATCATGCGTGAAGAAGAATGAAGGCATGCAACAGAGAGAGCCACAACACCTCACAGCCAATACACTCGGATCAAAGGTAAGTAACTAAGTCACTAATCTATTTACATTTGTTTAATTAGGAGTCATATGAAAGCAACAAGATGGTTGATATTGAACAAGGGAAAGGTGGCCAATTAACTTGGCCACCTTCATTTAATTGACTCCACTTATCCAAAATGTCACCCACAAATGCGCACAGTCAACTCACACAAAGGATGCCAAGGACACGTAGTGGAGAAGGAGTGAACTCTGATGCAATAATGAGGGATGATTATGAGGAAGGGCCATGATGACCAAACAAGTGGGGACTAATGGTCTGAATATGGCCAACATACACCTTGCCAACTCAGCACTCATAACCGAAAACATCTATAAAGGGTAATGATCACTCCTCCCCGTGTATTCTCACCACCTTTTTTTCATTTTCTCCTTGTAACTCAACCACAACGATCTTCTTGTGCCCCCATAGACTCGTAACCACCATCCTCCATCGATTTCCTCCCTATCTCTGGTCTCAACATTTTATACAGAAGCACCTACAGGAAATCTACAGGAGGGACAACTGGCTTCTATAGGAGGGGCAGTGAGCCTTTTTGAAGGGATAAAACACGGCTTTTGGCACAAATTTTAGTTTGAAGAGGTAGGGTTCTTGCATGCCCCTGTTGAATATCAATATATGAAAGAAGTGATCTCAATGTGAGGATTAAATAAGTCTTTAGGAGAACAAAAAATACATTAAAAAAATTATGTTTATTTAAAAAAAAAATACAGTGTCCTCTATTTCTCTGTTTTTCTCAAAATTCTTTGTCTCCACCTGCACATTTTGTTTTCCAAAAGAGTACAGACATTATGAAAGGAGGGTTTATTAGAAAGGATCCCACTAAATTTACTAGGCTGCATGCACATCCTCAAGTGGTGGACATATTCACAAGGGAAAACTAGATGAATTTCTTTGATAAATTTCGAGGGTTGATGAGGAGATTACCCAAGAATTTTCTCTCTCTCTGGTCCCTCACACAAGAACACATGCCACTGTCACCATTAGAGGCCTCTCCATCAAAATAACCCCTGAATTCATCAGTAGGGTTACTACCCTTCCTCTTGGGCTACCTTGGAGTAAAGATGAGAAACCAATTGGCCAGGCTGCCAAGAAGAAATTTTTCCAAAATAATGAAACCCCTATTGAAGATTAAAAATGGAATTAGAAGGGCTAGTAAACCATATCCCTGGGATGAGGTTACCTACCAAGTAATCAAATACATTTCTTGTGAGGGGAGGCAAAACATTGTCTATGGATATTTAGAATTCTCTATGACTTGAGATATGGCATGGACACCCTAGCACCTCAAAAGCTCAGTATCCCTTACTTTCTCCTTCAATCCTTCATTGACTCCAACACCAAGGTACAAGTAGGAAATCCAGGGTATTTAGCTCACCATGGCTTAATCAAAATTCTAGTAAAGGAAACCCTCCATACCTTTACACTCCCTATAGCATGGGAAGTTTTCCGAAACATGACAGCTGAGGATGACATAAAAACATTAACCTATGATATTAGTCCTTCTCGTAGTGAGGAGGAAGAACAATGAGGAGAAGATAAAGCCAGTGGTGACATAGCAGAGCAAGAAAGGAAGGAGGAAAGAAAAGAAACAGAGGATGGAAAAGTTGAGGAGACAGAAAGAGACAGAAGAAGGAGAAAAAGAGGTAGATAAGGCAGAGCAAGGAGAAGAGTCCCCTGAGACTTTGGAAAGAGAGGTAGCAGCTGCCGTCAGTACCCCAAATACACTAGTCAAGCCAAAGTAGAAGAGGAAGAGACAAACCTCCATGTATTTCAAGGCAAGGAAGAGCACAAGAATTAGAAGAGGCAAAGCTCAGCCCTCTTCAAAAGCTCCCATTACCATTGAAGATTCACCATCCACCAAGGTGAAAGAGTCTCCTTCCAAGACACCTATCACATATGAAAGGGGACTCCAAGATCTTCTACATGTAATGGAAAGGTAGTACTACAGGACCCAAAACCAGACCTACAGGAGGCTGAAACAATCCTACAGGAGACACTGTCTAAACTACAGGAGATCCAAAAGCTTGAGGAAAGGATAGGAGGATAGCCAGAGTTGAAGGGGGAAGCACAAGAGCTACAAGAACCTAACCCCCAGCCTAGTCTTGCCTCCTATTACAATCTACCTGAGGGAGGCAAGATAATCCCACATAAATTTTCAATTCCACTATTTTTCAAATTGGAGAAGAAAAGAGTGAGAACACATAGGTGGATGCAGATAGCAAAATACAAAGGAGTTGAGGATGTTGGCCATTTGGAAAAAAAACTCAGGGAAATGGGCAGAGAACTGAGTGCTCTTAGAGACATAGAAGCCATCACAAGAAGCCACCTTGAAAATGAGAATGAAATCCTAAGGATGCAGCTGCAAGAGAAAGAGACTCGGTTGGCATACATGGCTAGCTTATCAATGGAAGCATTACAATGCAAAACACCAGCCAAATCTTATGGCCTCTATCTAAAGGACCAATGGCTTCAATTCCAAATAAATACTTTGGAACAAAGAGACACAATGTCTTTCCAAGACTATAGGTAGTTCATGGACCTGTGTGACCAAAGCACCTCAGAGGATAAAGCAAAGATGGAAAAGTTCTACATACAAAACATGGCCCTCATAGACATGAATGTGTGGGACCCCAATGCCAAGCTAGGGGACCTACAATTAATGGCCATGGCCTCATGGATGAACAAGGAAGAATTGAGGGCACCAGAAATGAAAAGATTGATGATAAAAGAGCAGAACGAGCCATTAATGACAAGAGTTGAGCCATCAGATCCTATGGCACTCATCAACACACACAACCTACTTCCCAATGACCCTCAGATTGCCCCTAAATATCTAACCAATTAGGCACAAGCCATTGCACACTTTAAATATTCAAAGGTTACTTGAGGATGACTCTGTGCATGCATGCATGAGAAGATGAAAAACCTTACCTCATAGTTTGTAGATCAGGGAATATCATTCCCCCATGAGGCTGAAGGAGACACTAAAAAGATTTCCAATGTACAAGCGCTCCATGCAAAGGTTGAAGGTCAACTGGATTGGCCTCAGACTGAGTCCTCCACTACTATTAGGCATGCTGGAAGGCAGAAGAGAAGAAGAAGAGGAGGAGAAGTGGAAGGACATAGATAGAAAGGTAGGGTTATATGGCCAACATGAGTAGACCACATCAGAAGCCTGGGATGCTAGGGGCCACTAGGGCCATAAAAGATGAGGAGATTGACTAAGTTTCTCATAGGATGAGCAACACCTTCAGTAGGGGGGTGATGATGAGCCTCATAAATGGGTAATTATATGGGCTCATTTTACCTCCTAACCTAGTCAAATCAACCATTCTCTTA
>APFE030791052.1:12713-37353 GCA_000404065.3 Pinus taeda
TAGTCAAATCAACCATTCTCTTAGCTTATTGTATGATTTTCTAATTATATTTATGCTTATAGAGTGAGTTGATTTAGTCATGATGCCATGTGGTGTAACATGTATTTAATGCAGATTATTGATGGATTTCAAGGTCAAAGTCAATGATCCAGTGGTCAAGTGGTAGCAATAACTCGAATTAGATATAGGAGAGGACTGATAGGAGGGAATCTCACTCATTTATTACTCCTCACTTCGAATTCCCCTTCATTAAGCTCGGAGTACAAGCAACCGAATCCTGCACTAGAAGGTAGCTGAGCAAGTGGAGGATGACTGATAGTTATATCGAGTTTTGGGAGGCAAGCCTCCCTGATTTTAAGGAAGTTGTTGGTAGCTTCAGATGTATAAGTAGAGAGGCCTAGGGCCTCACTAGGGTTGGATTTTTTCTTATGTAAACTCTGCTCAAATTTCAAGCTTATTATTTTGTGAGAGTTTCATGTAAACTTGCTATTTTTTTTTATAATGAAGATGGAATCCTTTTTGAGCTAGCACTGAGTTACCTCAGATGGCCGAAGCTCTTGGGTTAGGGCCCAATCCAAGTATTCAAACTTCTCTTTACTTGTATTTGTATGATTTACATTAGTTTGTAGATCAATTTGTTGTTATATGTGTTTCTTTTATGGTTAAGAATAGGTTGCTTTTGGTGATTTAGTAGTTTGCTTTCATTTGTGCTTTCTATAGTAGGTTAAGCAACAACTAGAAAAGATTCAAAAAGCTATAAATAATGCCTTGGCCTCTCTTCCTCCCTTTAGGACCATGATTTGAAGCAAAGACTCTCTTGCTGCCCCAAAAAACACAAATTTTCCTCATTCTTAAGACTTCTACTGTTTGCAGCTTTTTAGTAGGATAACAGTCCAGTTTTTCTTTGCTTTAGATCTTCTTTATCATGTTCAATTCTTGATTTATAATAGTCCTTTTCCATGCTTTCCTTTCTTGTAGCATTTCTCAATATTTCCTTCCATAGATCATAGTTTAGACTATTTTAATGCAAAACTTTGTTTCTCTAGATGCACTCAATTCATTGCTTGCTTGATCTTCTTGGTTAACTATCCGTTTCTATGCACCATATCTCTTCCAGAAGTAGTCCAGTTTATCATAAATAACATCCCCCATCTGATCCATGCCCTACAGTTCTCCCAAACATCACTTCAATTCTACCTTAGTTTCCTTCATTTTTCATAGGACTTCTTCCTCTCTCCTTGAGCAAGCCCAACCATCTTTCTCTCTCCTGGTGATTCATGGTGGACCTTAGGCACTCTAACACCTCACCCCAACCTTCATCCACCTTTTCTACCCACTCTCACACCCTCAAAATAGCGGAAATTTCTCTCGGCCTCCTCTTGTAGGCCTCATGTAGTTTCCCTGTATTCCTCCTGTAGTTTCCCTGTGTCCTCCTATAGTTTTTCCTGTAGGCTTTCTTTTGAAGGCCAAGTGTGGGAAAATCCTCCAGAAGGCCACCTAAGACCTCCTAGGACCTATCCACACCATCTTCCATCCTCCCAAGCTCCAAAACCACCTTTTAACGCCACATGTTCATTGCCACCCTCACACACAATAAATTAGATGCATGTCAAATTCACATAAAAACACATAACAATAAAAAAATATGTTTTTTGCTTATTTACTTCCAGAAATAGCATGGTTAGATGTTGTTTTCTTTCTTGAGTAGGTAATGGCATTTTTTTCATGTTTTCATAGTGTTTTTGGCAAAAGTAGAATTAGCTTGTTAATTAGGGTTTACTAGATCTTGCTTTACATTCCAGTCTTTTTTTTCCTTTCTACAATTAGAATAGCTTCTGTAGAGTAATCTTTCTTTGTTTCATCACACATAGAGCTTCTTTTGAGATCTATAGAAGTTGGCTTGAGCTCCTAGCGATCTTGCACCGGCTAACCAAGTGACAACCTGTAGTGAGAACTAGTACTTGTGCATACATCAATGAGGCTTCCAAGTTTTTTACAAACTACTGGGTTGATAAGAGTAAAGTTGGTAACCCAGGAGGTGCAACATTCTTGCTACAATACTGATGCTCACCACAAAGCATAGAGATAGCTTGTCTCACCTCAAGGAAGACCCAACACTCTTTCTCGAAGATCGTGGTCCTTGCTGCCTTGACCCAATGAACTTTGACATTTGTCATTAACCCGGAGATCAACTCCTTTGCTCCTACATTCAATTTTGTAACTGCCGACCCATATACTCTTTAAATCCCTATGTTTCCTTATCATAGTTATTCTATATTGTAATCTTCATAGCACTGCAGTATTCTAATATTTGGATTGTTAACCTCTGATATGGAAAGATCCTTCAGCTTAGCCCTTCCTGCATTTCTCACCGTAGGATTGAGGTTCATGAACTGTCGCTTAGTCTTGAGGTGCTAGAGCATTTTCTATCCTGTTGGGGGCTATTTTTCCTTGTTAAGTGCTTAACGCCCCTCGTTCTTTAAGTTCTTCTTGACCATGCACTAGATAAATATTGGATCCACTCTAATCGAATTTTTTGAATCAAGGATTTAACTTTGGAGTTACGATATTCCCACTTCCGATATAGCCCATAGCTCTCAGTGCTTGTCCCGAGCTCCACGCCTTTGGTTCTTTAGGTCATTGTGATGATGGTACAAGACCAATAACCTTTTCAATAACCAATTGTTCTGAAGTTTTGATATCCTCAATTGACTGATCATTGACTTCTGATATAACATCATCACTTCCACGTGGTGACTCCTTAAAGGTGACATGTGTCATCCGCATATGGACCATTAGACCACCCAATATGGTTGAATATTCTTGCCATGTGTCCGATCATACTACCATGTCATGTTGATGTCATCTGCCATTTTTCCCTTATTGGAGCCAATCAGATACTTCCATTTGTCCTTATTGGAGCCAACCATATGTTGCCATGTGTCCTTATCAGATCCAATCATATCCTACCATGTGTCCTACTAGAGGAGAGATAAAATGGCTCACCCACCTTTGGTTTTGCAATGAAATCCTTTTTTAATCCTTTATTGGCATTCCCATTTACTTTTAATGCTATCAACGCTTCACCCATATCACAACTTTTAAAAGGTTCTCACATTCTAAAATTTTGATTCTTCGATCGTTGATATGTCTTATCTCTGATAGTCAATGCTCTGATAGATTGACCTTCGATTGCCGATGTGTAGATATTTTGACCTCTGATCCTCTAATCTCTGATATGTTGGATCGCCAATCTCCAATATGTCGATATTCCTTCTTGCCTGAGGCTTCAAATCCTTGAACTTCAGCAGACCAAAACTTTTGAACCAAGAATCAATCTCTAGACTTACACATATCGTTGGAAACCTATTCTAGAGTACTTTCCAATGAAGAGGGTATGATGTAGGCTTTGAGCTATTGCCTCTAATATGGCTTCAAACTCTCTACCACTCTTCTTCTCCTTGACTCTTCGAACAACTGAAATCACACCCACCATGGTGGTCCTTTGCATGAAGCCTACAGCTATCATGGAATTCCATCTACTCCATTACTGTAATAATAATTTTATGGCTTCTCTAATTATCCTGTTGCTGTGATGATTTTCTACACGAAGCGTGCAGCTACCATGAGATTCCTCCTTGGCCATCCCTGAAAATGCCTGCTGCAACAAGCATCCAAGCTAGTCTGGTTGTCATAAATTCCAATACTCCTACCAACATTTAGGCAATGCCAAATTCCCAATACATCCCCTAGCATGACTATTGTCATCAATTCCAACACACATGCATATGCCTTCACTAGGCCATTGGCCATCCAGACAATGCCAACTTTCCAACAACAATCCCTTTTTATATTTTGTTACTTGTGGGAGCATTCATTCATAGAGGAAGTGAACAACAAGTTCAAACTTACATGTTCATATGACAATCACATGATCAACATACACATTTGACACTATATTTTTCACGTGGAAACCCAAAGGGAAAAACCCACCAAATTTGTTTTTGTTTATGTTGTAATTTAAGCGCCTACTTTAGTAAAAAATTTTATTTGTGAGCACCCACTCAAAGCAGGCATTGACCTCCTTTGGTTAGCAAGCACCAACTTTCCGAGAAGCACCAACCTCTTCTGAATGCAGGCGTCAACCTTCTCTTGCCACAATTATACTATTTCATACAATTTTCAAACTTAAAAAAGGAATATACATTACAAGTAAAATACCAAAATGATTGGTTTCAGATTCAACTTGTGCTCTCTGTCCTCTATTGTTCCACTAAATCCCTTTGGTCTCATGCAACTATTCTTTACTCATTGATCACAGCAACATCTCCTCAACATTCTATCTTCTCTTGCATAGGGTCTCTGTTGCAACTAGCTTAGTTCATCTCACACAATTCTTTTTTTTATCAGTTAGGGAAAACCCTAGCTACGGGAAAAACCCTAAGATAACCTTAAACCTCTTTTAGGTTGAAATTTGGCCCTTCAACCAAGAGTGGGATCTCTCCGTAAAACTCAACTACTCTATGGTCATGGTAGTAGAAGGTTTTCTGCAATTGAGTTTAGGTGGCCATATTTAGATCTAAGGATGAAATTCGTTGGGTGGCTTTCAAAACATATCATCAGTCATGGAGTCTAGTTATTAAACAAATAAAATTACAGATCCAATGAGCAAGTTGTAAAAATCATGAAAGGAACAATTCCTTTGACTGTTCAGGAAATTAGAAGAAAGAGGAATAAGAAGGAAAAATAGTTTATAAATGACTGGAGCAACAAACACTAATGGTTGATAATACTAGAGAGGAACATAAATCAAATCAAATCTTATAAACTAACATTCTCAGAGTCCTTGGAAGAAAATTTGAATAAGAAATAAGTATTGATAGGGAAATGCAAGACATGAGTTTCCTATAAACTACTCATTAAAAACTGTAAATGTATTCAAGATTGCTCAAATATATCAAACTCAAAATATGTTTTTCAATTAAATTCCAACCCTTCTTCATTCTTCATAAACTTTTATATAAGACTTGCAAAAAAAAATTCAGAATAGTAGTCACCATATTAATTACAATAGTATGAGATATCTGAAATATCTTTGAAGTTCATGCACATAAAATATAAAACTAAAAAAATATTTTGTCTTTCCCATAATAAATAAAGGAAAATATGTTGATGTTTAGGTAAAGAAAAAATATCTTGTTAAAATACCTCCCTTGGAGATATAACAGGTCCCTAAATGTTAGCTCTACATCCTAGCTAGAAAAACAGGTCCCTCTTCAAATCAGGCCCAAAACTCCTCCAAAAACTGCTTTTCTATTCATCTTGGTTTTATTCGGCTTTGATAAAAAAAAGTTTATAATGTAGATGTCAAATTTATTGGTTTTTGTTTTCAACTTTCGCTAACAGACTAATTGTTATCATTTTCATGTTTTCCTATTTTCAAAATTGCGAACAACCAAGAGGTCAACATTTTCTCTTGTTTGAATATTGTTGACAACGGAGATTTCAGTGCTCCTTCTCTCCAAAATTGTTGACAAGAATACTGTCAGCCTTTTCCCTGTATCATTTTTCCATCAACTGACACACGTAATTTTCATGCCAAAATATCTAACAGTGGCTCTGTCAACCTTATAAAAAATTATGACAATGGGAATTTCAACTCTCCTGACTATTATGTTGCATGCAAATCTATAAGGCTAACTGTCAACAATAAAGTGAAAACTCTTCTTTATAAGATAGGTAGGCAAACAATCTAAGTTTAATACACAAGCATCTTAGCTAAGGGTACCAGCAATCTTGAGAAATAAATTTACCTTCTCCAATCTCTTCTTTTTACTCTACCTTGTTTCCACAGGTCACTTTTTCATAGTTTCTCTTCTTTGGCTCTTTTTAGAACCTATAGCCTTCTTCTTCATGTTAATAATAAGGTCCTCCAATGGCATGTTTTCAATGTCAATCACCTACTCAACCAACTCCAGGTTATTTCTCAGTTTGATATTGTATCTTAACTGATTAGTTGGCTTGGTATGTCTATTGCACGCTTCAATACCTTAAGTAGTGGCTCGTCCTCTTTGCTTTCCACATTTGGTTCTTTGCCCTTAGGGTCCTCTATTTTAATTGTGTCTGCTAGGGAAGTTCTGATGGGTGGAGTTGCAACATGGGAATAATCAACATCTATTGGTGGGTTCACATGGGGTACAAGTTCTGGTTTATGATGATGGAACTTTTCCTCTGGTAAACCTTAGGGATATTTAGACCAAATGAGGTATATGGAACTCCTAGGTTTTCTCGGTTGGGAGGAGACTCAATATGAGCCTGACTTTCTACTTTCTTCCCATTTTTGGTAGTCTATGGTTTGCCTCATCTTCTCTTAATGGGTTGAGGTTGAAAACCTCCCTAGAAAATGAAATTACTCCAAGTCCTTCCTATCTTGGCTATTTTGTTCTCTATTGGCTTTTTGGTGTATAAAATGAGAGGAAGTATTAGTATGGGTACTGAACCTAGCTTCCATATGTTTAAGGCTCTCTAATACATAAAAACATAGATTGATCCTAATTTGACCAGCAAGATGAGTGAGAAAGTAAACATGGTAAAGGTTTACTTGATTACACTGACCTTCACATGTAAAATATTGCTGACAGAGGCATAGGGGAACGTTCCATTGGTCCTACAACCACTCCTTTCAAACTCCAGCCCTACAATTTTTCCCTCTGAATTCTTCTTTTAAGAAGTATGGGATATTAATTCATGTTTTCATGTGGCTGTGAAATATTTTCTCACCATCCACTAGTAAGGTCATGGCCTCAAATATGGTTTGCTATGTAACTAAAAAATACAAACCTCCCACCTCCACATGGTTCCCATTGAACTCCTACGCAAAATACTGAGCCACAAGGTTGTGGTAGTTAGAATAGAGGTGGATGAATTTTCTCCATCATACCTGCTGAAACAACAGAAGAATCTTCGGATAAATGTCCAACAAATCTAATGCTTTGGGCTCAAACCGGTTCATTTTAACCCCTCTCCCCATTTTCCTACATGGTATTCCTGGGATTTTATACCGAAACCCTATAAAAAAACATCTCCCAATGCCAAGTGTAAAGGATCTTGAACTAACATCAACCAACTACTTACACGACCAGTCGAGATAACTTAACATACGGTTGAGGTAAAACATGCAGCGAGTGAATAATCACATCATTCCAGGTTATTGTTATGAATAAAATTTGTATCATATGATAATATTATGTTAAACCACCTTTCATTGATTACAAAAGATGAAACAATGATTAACCTGATACTTTTACCCTTTCGAAATAGTTGTAGGCATGTTTAATCGAAAACGGTAGCTCTAACGTGGTCAACATAATCATCACTTTTTAAATTTGAAAAATGGTTTTGGCATTGACAATTGACCTGTTAGCCAAAATGAAAAATGTTGCTACCATTTTTGTCAGCAAATTCCTTCACATGACCATATCGAATTTCCAAAATGTTGATAGCCCTGCTATAAAAAAAAATTCCCTGTTAATTACAATTTAAATGCTGACACTGCAACTGTCAACATTTTTAAATATTTTTTTCAAATGAATTTTATTGTGATAACAACTTGCTCCACGGGGATGTTTTCGATCAATGATGGCAACAAGAACTCCCCATAGACCATTTTCCTGATCCATTACAAACTCTAGTTTAAAACAAAACTGACTCAGAAATAAGGACTTCATATTTTTAAGAGATGATTTTACAAACTTTGAACTTGAAAAAAAATAATTGTTTTTGGAAAAAAATAAAAACTATGATGAATATTAACACAACCTCAGGACCTTCACTTTGGGCTTCAAGTCCTTTAGAATATTCATCCACACCTACAGTCTATTTTTCAAAATATACGGATATGCACAATTAAACTTGAAAATCATGATGTGTTTAGGAGATATAATGCTTCAGGAAACATCCATTGACTAGACCTCCTGGCAGAAATTCTCTTTTTGGACCTCCTAAGATGAAACTATTTTTACCCCAGAAAGTTGAAATTCTTATGGTCCTTTCCAAATGTTCTCAAACATCCCGTGTTTACCCTTATCCTCAATGCGGGCATCCCATTTTAAAACTAGGTCTTGGAATTTGAAGTCATCTTATTTAGTTTTTCTGTGAAAAAGTTTCTCAATCTTATCTTGCACTTCCTGAGATTTTTCATACACCCTTTCTCTGGTTTCTTGCACTTCAATTAGCTAATTTATCCTTCTCTATAGTTGATTTGGTTCTTCTCCCAACCCTTGCAAATATTGTTGGGAAGAATACTCGGTGGAGGGGGGGGGTGAATCAATATTTTCAAATCATAAACTTTCAATTTCATTTCTTGATTTTTGTACATGACTTTACTGAAGGGAACCCATGTGTGTATGTGGTTGTTCTTAAGATAACTAGCATATATCTAGAAAATTTATGTTTTAGTTAATTCAACATATGTCTATCTTGAGCTACTGCATCAGTTCTTTATTAAAAATTAGATAGGCAATAACCATTTGTAGTAAGAACAAAATAAACCATCACATGTAAGCAACACACATGAACACCAGGATTTAAGGTGGAAACCCAATGCGAGAAAAAACCACATGCTATTGTTGTCTCTATCTTCTTTTTAATATAATTAAAAGCTTTTACAATCTTATACTGGCACAGACTCATGATTTTGGTTTGATGGGGCCTCACCTAAGTTCAATGTCATCTACACCAACCAAAAAAACCCTAGTTTTTGGCCCTTTCACTAACAACACACATAGTGTAGACTGCAGTCTCACATGAAGCAGTATTGGGCGATGATAGAACTAGGTTTCTACACCCAAAGGACAATGTGATAGGCTCCCGTGGTTCCAAAAGCTTATTTCAATCTTCACGAACCTTAATCCTTTAGAAAGAAATAATTACAGTAATATACTTAAACAACTTCCAAATCTTCGCAAAGGCTTTTAAGCATTCATAACATGCATAAATAGTACTGATCTATTAATTTCGTGCACCAATTACACATTAATTCATAGAAGTTGCAACATAGAGAGAAAATATAGGAACTTGTAGAAGTAAGAAATAATACACAGATGCACAATAATTGGCTCAACATTGTCTTTATTAGATATGATCATTCAAGTGCAAACTTCGTTTCCTTACGCACTCAGCTACAAGGAACCATGCACTCAGCCTGCAGACTTACGAAGGTCTTTGCACACTCAGCTCCAAGAGCCTTCCCCTTCAACTAAGTATAGTAGACAAACATTTCCTTCCTTAGCTCACTTTCCCTTACAAATATTTCTATCCATTAGATTATCCCTTAGACTCACTATGACTATTCTATTTATAGCTTTTCTTTTACAATACCATGGTTCGTGGACCATGGGAGGGTCTCAAAACCTTCTTATCACCTACTCACCTAAGGGACTAAATCCCCTTTGACTCTAACTAGCTTTTCGCTCTGATTCCAAATTTCACAGAGATTTTACATCTTTATAAAAAGAAATTACAAAATTTATCAAAATTTACCCTAGGGAGTGACTCATCCTCGAGTCACTCACTTGGTGCTGCAATATTGTCCTTGAGTTTGCAGAAATCCATCATCAAAACCTACAAATCAGATGTAACCTGCATAGCTAACTATTGTACTTCCTTTATGATATTCTCTATAGTGGCCCTCCACCACGAGGCCCATTCTCATTTTTGTTTGTTGGATGCCCTTTAACTTATTTTAAATAGAAAGAGTGAGCTGGTGGCTTCCTCTGTCAAGGTTGTGTTCTGGAGCTAAGGATGACCTCTTTTCGGTGCAACTCTTCAATTTCCATCTGTAGTTTCCTTCCTTCCTATAAGTGTATGAACCGCGGGACTGGTGCCAAAGTGTGCACAGTCGACCTTATTTCATCAAACTGTCACTGGTTCTCCCTAAGGTCAATGACAATCTTCTGCAGTGTGGGGTCCTACTGCATAGATGTTCAAATCTCCATGGCCTGCTCAAATAATTTTGTGCAGTCCTTGAATGCTACATATAATGTGGTGATTCCTTCCTTGATCGATGCTCCACATTACTTCCAGACCTTTGGCAGAGTTTTTGGTTGGAGCTTCAATTATAGCTTTGAAATATCCAACTATAGTTCAACTTGAACTCGGTTGATTTCATCCTTTGACTCCCTGACATTCGTATCCAACTCTTTTATAATTTTTTTTGAACCTTCTTCTATTAGAATGTTGAGCTCTGGTAGCACATTACATGCCTATGTAATAGATGCTTCCTGGTGCTGGTTGCACATGACCATTTCTTCTTTCTCCTTCAGTGCTTGCACCATTTCTGTGAAGATCTGCCGGTTGTTGGGTTTGGATTCAGTGATCACCAACAATGCGCACTACTCCCTAACCCTTAGGTCATTAGATACGCCTTGATGCAATTTGTGGAGGGTCTGGACAGGGAGTGTCATGAGATTGACACCCAGATCCTTGATTTGTGATAGTTGGATGTTTTCTTCCTCTGACTAGGCGTGTAGGGCCCCCTTCGACAATTGAATCAGTCAGAGATCCAAAGTTCTCTCAGCATCAAGGACTATCATGCTTTCTTTCTATAGGCTTGCTCGACCAATGCTTTCTTCCAGTTGCCATGTCTTGATATGTAATTTGTGCAGATCCTTCTGCACATTTCCCAGTGCTTGTTGGTAATGCTACTTGAATTGGGTCCACAACTCTGTTGGTGTATCCCAGTCTCGGTATCCAATCTCGTCTAAGCCCCCCTTAGTGAGTACTATCAGATCCACCTTGGAGAATCTGGTGGACTTCTGCTTCTTTCGCAACCCGGAGGTTTTCTACTACATCCTTTTTCTAACCACAATGGGGGTTCCCTACTCCATGCACCCACATCCTTCGATCTCTGACTCCTCCTAGTCCTGAGTATGCTAGGAGTCAAAATCCTCAACCTCTATTGTGGTGTCATTGTCCATCCATTCAATGTTAGCAGCTTCCTTAGTGGCAACTTCTTTGGAAAGTTGCTTACTTCTGCTCCTCATCTTTCTCACGAGCTATAGCCTACTCTACCTCGTTCTATTTCTTTGCTGTTGTGGTCTATGTGAAGGTACATTCCCCGACCTTTCTTGTTTCCACACCTAGATCTGATGGGCCATTAGTCCCCTCGTCATTTAGAGCTTATCTCCTGTACATATTCCTCACTCATCAGGTAGGGCAACTTCTACCATGCCTTCTTTGGATCACGTCTCACACGGATAGAAACATTATGAAATTTCTCCTCGAATTCAACTTAAGGCTCCAATTTTTAATATAGAGTAGGTGACAGTCACAATCTTTGTTTGATCACCATGTGGAGATCTATCTCCACAAGCAACCAAAACTTCTTGGTATCCATGACCCGCACTGCATCTTTGGTCACCTAAAGTGAAGTGAACTTCGCTACCTCTGGAAGGTCTAGGTCTTGCAGAGGAAACTGGTTGTCCTCTGGCATCCTCCATGCTACCAACGCTATCAACAACAATAACCAAGCATAATGGAATGCCTTTCCCTCATAGTGTTGTTCATATATTTAGGCACCTTGGCTTTGCCCTTTCGCAAGGGGATGTACTTCAGGAGCCGAGTCATAGGTTCACCCTCTTTGGCATCCATCTCCTCAAGGCCTCCATGAATTTCCTCTTCATCTAAGTCAAGGGGCTCATGTGGCTGCTATGTTTTTTTCATTTTCTCCTTCTTGCAGATCTCTGTGAGGATTTTTCATGGTGACTACCTCATAGGAACTTATTGCGGCTTCTTTTTTCTTTTTATCAATATCATAAGGGTTAGGTCTAGGAGACCTAGGCACTGAGGTCAGGTAAGCTAGTGAATTCTGGTCATGCTAAAATTTATTCCCAAATCTTCTCAGACATACATCAATCTCTCTGGCTGTAAGGATTAAGGAAAATTCGTTGAAAGAAAATTTCTCGAATTTTAGTTAGCCTGCCAGATTTATAGGTGAATTTGAATTCAAATCCAATTGTTCCCTCCAATTTTCTATCATTAATGCATCTTTGGTGGTATATTTCCAAATATTTTCCCCATAAATGTGCCCTCCTCGCTCCTCCTAATGGAAATTTTTCCATCTAATCAGCTACTTTTCGACCCAACTGTGTGACACCAAACTCCATGGCGCAACTCCCCTTGGCGCCCTACTTTATTCCATTACACAACCTCCTTACTACGTCTTTCCAATTTTCGAGCAGTGTAGTTTATAGTCCCATACTTCCTTGCAACTTCTTGGAGTACTAAGACTATCTTGCCATGATATAACCATTGTGTAGGGGTGGGATACCCCTTGTACAAATTCAATCAACTGCCATTGAATCTTCTCAGAAACAATTCCCCATTCAGCTTTGTGAGCTAGATGGTGCCACCATGTGTAATTTCCCTTACCACATAGGGTCCAATTCAATGCATCTTAAACTTTCCCAAAAATTTCGTAAAATTGCTACCATATAACAAGACTAAATAATTGACCTTGAAGGTGTGCTACTTTATATGTCAATCGTGCCATGCGTTTTCGCGCTCTTTTTTCACCTACTGGTGAAATCCTACCAAGAATCGATCCTCTTCCAACTCCATCAGCTACACAAGGCACTCCTCCATAGTCTTGTGATTAGCCATATCGACCAGTGCCACAATGCATAATCTCGGCACAATATATTCCATGGGCATCACCTCCTCCTTCCCATAAACCAATCTAAAAGGGGTTTAGCCTATCATTTTTTACATAGTTCTATACGCTCACAGGACTACTGGTATGCATACATCCCAGTCTTTTGCTTTGCATTGCAAACCTTTGTTAGAGCGATCTCTAGAATTTTGTTGAAGGCTTCAACCATATTATTAGCTTGAGGATGATAGGGTGTACGTTTTTGATGATAGACTTGGAATTCTTCAAGAAGCACGACAATCATTTCATTTAAGAAGTTTGTACCCCTATCACTCATTAATATCCTAGGACAACCAATTCGGGGCAGAATATACTCAAAAATAAACTTCACAGTTGTGGCTGTGCTAGTCCTTTACAGGTTTCACTTCTGCCCATTGCATCAAGTATTCATTTTTTGTAATAATATATCGCACTCTAGTCTTTTTCCTTAGTGGCTAGATCGGACCTACAAAATAAATTTTCCACTTATCAAATGCATGTAAAATGATATGTGGATTCAAGACAATGTGTACCTCCACGATGGTCTCCCCTTCCTTTGGAAAGCATTGCACACCCTACAATATTTGTTTACATCCTTATGCACCATTAGCCACCAAAGTCTTCTGCGCAGGAGCTTCTACACAGTCACTCTTCCTGCATAGTGGCCTCCTTCCACTCCTCCATGTGCTTCTATGAGGATGCTCGATCATTCAAATTTTGGGACATATTGGCATGGTATCTCATTGCAGTCCATTTTATGTAGGTGTCCAGCGATCACAGAAAAATTAGTCACATGGACCACCAACTCCTTCTTTTGTTGCATAGAATATCCTTCCGGGGTTGTACTAGTTGCTAAAAATTGGATTATGTCAACAAAGTGATTGTTTGCAACATGAACAACAAAGAGCTACACATCAGGCAACCCTTCTTCCAAAATAGTAGGCTCTTAGCTAGTTTCAATCTAGGAGAAATGATTAGGGCCAACATTCAATCATCCAGGCTTCACATTTACCTCAAAATCATACTCCTGAAGGAGCAACAACAATCTACATATCTTCCCCCCCAACATAGGCTTATTAACCAAGTATTTTACATCAGAATGGTTTGTATACATCTTAAAGTGCATGCCTAATAGATAGTGTCATAATTTTGTAGTGCATATACCATAGATATTCCTTCGTGCTTTGTAGTCGAGTAGTTATTCTCCACCTTAGACAAGTTCCTAGTCACAAATGTTATAAGATGATCAATATCACCTTCACCTGGTTGGGTCAGCACCACACGTAGTGCATCCACATGCACTTGAAACTCCTTTTCCCAATCAAGGAATACTAGAATGGGCACAATGACCATTTTGTTCTTCAAAATATCTAAATTTTTCTAGCACTCTTCATCCCAGCAAAACATTGTGTCTTTCTTCAATAGTTTCTCCATTGGCATAGTGATTTGCGCACATGCCTTAATAAACTTTCTATAATATCCCATATGGCCTAGTGTCATGCACAATTGTTTTGCATTCTTCAAGGCATCCAAATTGACAATAACTACTATCTTTGTAGGATCTACCATCAATCCCTGCTTGCAAACCACATGACCTAGCAATATTCCATAAGGGACACAGAAAATACATTTCTTCAAATTCAGGGCTATCTGATGTCTGCAACAAGTATCTGACATAAGGTGTAGACTTGCAACATGGCACTTTACCAACACAAATAGAGTCCAATCATCAAAGTATACTTCTAAGAACTTATGGATGAATTCCTTAAAGGTTGCAATTACTACGCGTGAGAAGATATTATAGTTATGGATAATATGCTAGATTTATCGATGTTTGAATTTTATGTCTCGCAACTCTAACCCCCTTTCCCCCAACCTAGAAGGAATTTGTTTTATTGAATAATGGTGATGTGAGAATCTTATTATAAATGACAAGGATAGGTGTCCCTTGCATTACATTGAAACTAGTCTATTAAAACCTTAGTAAAATTTTCTTGTGCTCAATTTCCTACAGCCCCTTTGTGCCCCTATGAAGCACTAATGAGGGGGTCGTCATTCATCTTCATAGAATGCAGGCATCTACTATAAATGTTATACATTGTTGATCTACGTATTTCAAGAAGGTTAGGCACCATTGGTCTATCTCCACTCAAATCCAAGTACATCAAATGAGAGTTCTTAAATGAGTATTCAAGTCATTCCATTATGATGGTCAGTGTCACAAAATGAAGTAAACAAGAAAATTTAGTGGTGAATTCTTGTAAGTAGTGGAGGTAGGGGTTTTCAAATATCAGCACAATTGATGGTCGTGTGGATATTGATCTCTCCTTGTAAACATTGTCAAAACCAATAATAGTATCGATGTAAATTTAGTGTCAACCACTAGTATGGAAAACCATGATTAATCATTACTTTCACTAAGAAGAGAAAATGATAAGCATTTTTAATGGGGAAGAAATAAATGTGAAACGTAACTCATGTATTTTAGTTGAAATTTATATAAGTCCCCGTGTTCCTTAATTATTAAATACTTAATGTAAATACTTCTAAATTATCATTAAGATATTGATTTTGAAGATTAAATGTGTATTAAAAGGCATTCATCTATGACATTGGATTTTTCATGTAGCATGAATAAACCACTTAAAGCTAATTATCAATTAATCTTAAATAGTTTTGTATAAGATATATCTTTACTTGCGTTAATAGATTTATTTCAAAAATAAATTACATTTTTAAACTTGTATGAATACATATAACTAAATAAAATTCAATAAATAACTTCCGAGTCTTGTTGGATTCTATGATATTATTTTAAGTACAAATAGTTTACTTAAGATATGAAATTTAAAAAATGTTAATATTGATGGTGAAAGCATGTCGTATGGTGTAAAAATTTTAAAGGCATCCATTTATGGCCCATCTCTTGAATGAGCTTAAATAGTCTACTTAATTCTCATGGTGAATTCATTAATCCATGTTTTATTAGAAGACTCGTTTTCTTTAGATAGTTTTTTATTCTAGAAATAACAATTTCACAGTTGTACATTCATATTAAACCACATGATAGTTAAATAAAAAATAATTAATGCTTTCTTCACTTATTGACTAATATGACATGATTACATATAAGAATAATTGATTTAATAATGCATAGTTAGTCAAACTTTCAATTCAAAATAGAATAAACAGTCTAGAACTCATAAATAATTGGTTTAAATTATTAATGTTTCTAAAAATATATATTTTTTACTTACTTGAGGATCTTTAATTTCAAAATAAATTCCATTTATACACTACAACATCTCTAAATTAATTTAATACATACTTGTCCTTGTTGTTTCTATGATATTACTTTCATTACAAATAATTTATTTAGAATTGAAATTTACCAAATGTTAATAAGGTGGGGAAGATCAAATGCCATAATGTTGCATAAAAGCTTTTAAATACATTTATTTATGAATGTACTTGGATATAACTTTTAACATCTTACTTAAAATTATTACCAATTAATTATTCATCCGTTGTTAGGAAACATTCAATATTACATTGAGTTTTATTAAAAAAAAAAAGTGTCACCATCTACTTAAAACTCAATTATCCAATTAATTAAATTTTTTTTAAGTGACTATAATATATATTATAATATATATATATATATATATAAATATTATTAAATTATATATATATAATATAATATATATATATATATATACGTACATTAAGAGTTACATTTAAAAATTGCATCACATTTATGAACTTCTATCAATGCATATAGGCAAATAGAATTCTTCAAGGCATATTGGATTCTATGAAATTATTTAAACCATAAAGAAACTATTTATGAATTGAAAATGACAAAATGCTAATAAGGATTGAAAAATCAATGTCTTATGATGCAAAAAGTTTAAATACAAGCATTTTTTACCCATCTATTTAATGAGTCTAGATGGTCCACTTAACACATTGTTAATTAATTATTCCATGTTTTATTAAGAAGAGAATTTTGTTTTTCATAGAGTTTTGTATCAAAACAATACAATATGAGATTAATACAGTCTTAATAGATTACATGATAGACAAATAAAAGTCAATAACTGGATTCCTTAGTAAATTAAATGAGGTGAGATGATTGCATATAAAAATAGTTGATTCAAGAATATATGAAAAAAGAAATATGGGTTAAAAATTGAATGCCCTACAATTTAATGAGTAGTATTCACTTATGAGTCATAACCCGTTAACCTAAATAGTGCACTTAATACTTATTATCAAGAAACTAAAAGACTTATTTTTCGAAAAAATGCATCATAGTATATGGCTATTATAATCACATTTATACACTCATATTAATGGACATAACTAAGTACAAGTCAATAATATAATTATAGCTCAAGTGATATAGTTTTAGTTTATTTAAAAGACAAATTTACAAAAAAAGTGACTTTAAATAATAAAATTAAATGCCTTAGGGTTCAAAAATTTCAATGACATAATTAATCCATGATAGTATCTAATCAAACCTTGATAATCCACTTATCAATCATTATCCTCATATATATGTTTTTTTAAGAAATGCAAAATTATTTACAATATATTTTTATCTAAAGAATTACATATCACATTTATGCACTCATATTAGTGCATTTTATATGTAGACAATGAATAACTAACTTTGTGCCTTATTGATTTTCAATATGATATGATTGCAGTTACAACCATTAATTGATTTAAGCATATAAATTTATGAAAACTATCAATTGAGAGATCACATATCTTATGATTCAAAAAGATCAAATCATTTACCTATGGCACATTTCTCATTAACCTTAGTAGTGAATAATGCACATAACATTTATCAAGTAAATTGTTATAATTTCTTTAGTGAGAATAGCACCTTTGTTTGCAAGGAGTTCTATTTCAAAACTTATATTTCACATTTGTATATTATTATTGATACATATAATTAAACATAAGTCATTAAAAAAACATGCTTAGATGGTTCATATAAGATAATTTGAATGGGAAACAATTCATTTAAGAACACCCGCGCGCACACACACATCTTAGAAAAAAATCGATACAACAATCATTGAAAAAACATTTATAAATAAAAGAAATAAACATATTAATATAATTGGCAATTTCCATCTATTTCAAAAAATATAAAATCATACAAATTGATTCAACAAAAACTATGTCCAAAATGTATTGAAAATTTGGAATGTACTTTTCAACAAATTTATAAAAGAAATTATCTCCATGAACTACAATGAAGTACATGTTCTATTGATCATTTGAATGTACTCATGTTTTTGTTTGATACAATGAAGTGTCTTAAGAAAGGGGAATAAAACTTGCATAAGCCACGTATCTTGCTCTTTTCCTATATACGATTTTTTCAAGATGTGGTTTGATCGACATCCCATGAATTGAGAAGTATGTTTTTCTGTATCTATTAGAAATACATTTGATTCTTCATAATTATCTCCATATTGGCACCACACATCAATCAACTTTTTCTCATAAAATTCTCTTGTTCTCCCTGCTTCCAATTTTGTTTGCAAATGACAATGAGATCTGTCCCATGCAAATTTAAAGTCCTCTATATCAATATTTGATTTTTCAAGTACTTTTCAAATGTACTTGTCAGTGAAATTTAATGTCCATATTGCGACATCATAATTTCTTAAGCAATATTTTAATACTTCTGAATGAAAAGGCCTTAAAAAATAGGACCTATCACCAAACTGCAAGTCTGGTTCTCTTTGAATATGAAAATCTTGTTCATCTTTGGTGTATGATTGGAAGAATACTCCTTCCATTTCGAATATCAACAACATCTTTTGACTTGTAGTAATTCCCATTTGCATTTGCACTGCAACCACATGTATGATATTAACATATCTCCACTTCAACACTTCATTGCTTAATGACATAAAAACCTATCATTTTAAAAATGATGTTAATATTTATTATGAACAGTTTCCATTTGTATGCAAAGGTAATTTTACAATGAGTTCAAAGTATCACAAATTACAAATACAATTGCCCCATTAAAATGAACAAACAAATAATATGTTTACTTTATACATACAACCTAATACCTTTATTTAATTTGTATGGAACAAAAGTATTATAAGAAAGCATTGACCCACCATTTAGATCATTGATTTTAAGACTTATAATGATTTATATAATTGAAATTGAAAAATATAATTATAATGGTCTAGCGCAACTAAACAAACTAAATTTTTATTAATTTTCACATTCAATATAACACAATTTTTAAATTTCAAACCTAATTATTTTTATGTTAATTTATAGAGTTTCTACCTTACTATTTTTTGTGCTTATTTTAGTGCAAATTGTATGTTTATTTTTGGTGTTACATACAACTTAATATAATTTTTCAACTTATATGGAATAAAAAGGGTTATAAGAATGCAATGGGTCATCCTTCAAATTACTAATTTCTAAGAGGTATAACAATAACTTAAACCAAATTTAAAGAAAATAAATGTAATGATCTAATTAAAACAAATAGAACAGTTACCTATTAATTTTACATACAATGTAATCCATTGTAAAGCAAAAAAATATAGCATGGGAAATTTTGATATGAAAACATTAAATGACCATTCATCTCACCAAAAATAAAGAAAATAAAAATATTTTATTTTTAGTAACGACAAACCAAATCAACAATTCTTTTATTAGTGTTGTGAAATAAAAGTAATCAATCATGATGTCATACACATAACAACATGATATAGCCATATGTAATATTAAGGTACTTCTAAATATAATTGGACATCTTTCAAGATAGCTCACATATCCGTAGCCTTGTTGAGTTTATGCAATATTCTCCATAGATCATGGATCAACGAATTATCCCCTTGATTTGCTCCAATGAATGGAGGGGCAAGAATCACATTTTCTTTTGGATTCTCTTTCACTCTCTCAATTAAACAATCAACTATAATAGTATTGGTTGCATCATATTGGGTATGCATTTCCCACACTTTTTTCAATGATTTAATGTGTATAACTTTCGTTGAATTGTCAATGACCTTATGTCCCTTTTTTGGCTTACAGTCTGAAGCAGTCCACTTAAACACAAATTTATCTTGTAATGTTTATGAAACCAACTTTTTAGAAATCTTGTTGTGCTTTGTTTCAAAGTTTTCGTCCAAATTGCAATGTCAAGAGATTCATTTTTGAAACACATTTCAAAAAATAATTTTGCATGTGGATGAATCCAAAATAGTTTTTTCTCTATTGTGTAATCAACGTCAGCTCCCATTTTCTCAATATGCCCTTTGTTTGTTGCTTCATCATCAATGCTATGATAAAAAATTTCCTTTAGTTCAAAAATAACTAGTTTCTTTTCAGTTATTTTGGCTGCAACAAAATGGAAAATAATATAGTCAAACCATTTTATTCATGTTACAAAAATTACTAAAAAAAATTGTTGAAACAATACACTTGCCTTGGGTGGTTTTTTCAATATTTATAGCTGAAACAATAAGTTCTTTTATCATCTGGACAGGACCTGGAGTAAACATATTAAACCTTCAATCAAATACCAATTATACTTCTATTTAAACCTTCAATCAAATACCAATAGCAAGAAAAACATTAGTAATGCAACCTTTAAAAAGGAACACACACACACACACACCTTAAACATTATTTTGATTGTTAATTTTACCCTTTTTATTTGTTCCTATAACAAAGATATACAACATTATGGTAGTTACAAGTATTTGAGTTTGAAGAATAATAAGATAAACAAGAAGACAAGTTATAAGTATCTGATATGACATTATCTTCATATTTGTAACATTGCACCTCATCATCATCTTGGTTACCTTTATTTGTTTCCAAATTAAACATATAAAATATTTTGAATTGTGAAAATGAATAGAATCATTAAATAACAAGGAAAACAAGTGGACAAATTATAAGTACCTGATGTTATATTTTGTTCTTGATTGTAGTTTTGTGGGACAATACCTTGGTCATTATATTCATTCTCTTTATTTCCAACTATAATCAACATTTTGAAATGGAATGATCACAATAAAAAAAATAATAATTTAGAATAATAATAAAATAAAAAAAGATAGAGATACAATGATTAATACCCATTTCTATCTCCATCGTTCCATAGTCATTGTCTTGATTAATTTCATTCATATCATAATTCCCTATAATAGTCATCCAAAAATATTATGAATATGGAAATTAAATAAATCGAAAAATTATCAAGAGAAAAAACTAAACAAATTATATACCTGTTATGATAACTTCTTCCTCTCCTCCTTCTCCTCCTATTTCCATCTCCATACTTTTTTCAACAACATAAGCACTATGTTGATTAATTTGATTCTTCCTAATTTCATCATTCTCTATTTTAGAATCTCCATCATTAGTAATTTTAGTAAACACTTTGACAATTAAGAAATATGAAAAAAATAGTATCCAATGTATTATAAGAAAATAAATAAATGAATTGTAGTACCTGAATTTTCCAAGAAGTAAATGGGTATTGGATTTGATAGTTGAAAATATTTGTAATTATTTAACATGATTTTCCTTTGTGACTCTGTTTGCAGAACACATGAAATTCTCCTTCCCTATGTACAATAGGCCTTGATAAAAAATTTCCCTGCATAAAGAGAAATAACCACTTTTTCATCACTACATTGTTGGTGCTCTTCCACTAAATCCATCCAAAAATCATAATCTCTCTCTTTTTCATCAAATGTGTCTTCAAATGTGTGAGAATATTTTATGGCCTCCAAAATTTTTAATTCTGAAGTATAGAAATGTATAGTAAGAACTATATCATAACTATAATTGTTTTGGCACTTATATTCATAAATGCCACTAGTCATTTTATAGTTTGTTGGACACCTAATCCTAAAGGGTTAGCGTGGAAGCCGAATGGACAAAGCAGTCCAAGATACCTTGGGATGTGAATCCCAACGGTCACCAAATGTACTATAAATGTATATCAGATTGTTAATAAAAATACAATGCATGCTTTATCATTCACATCCTTCTCGCTGTCCATGTCTGTTTAACATGGTATCAGAGCCATGATGTGTGGCCTGTGAGCTGCCTTGAATAGAGTTGCCCTACCCTCATTACCTGCGCTCTGTTACGCTGTGAATGTGAGTCTGACATCTTATCAGATGTGTTTTCCTAAAAACGCTCTCCCTCACTGTCCACCTACTCTAACGCTCTAAAATCTGCCTGTCATCTCAGAGCTGGCCTGGCATCTCAGAGCTGTTTTGATATGTAACACAAGAACCCTGCTCTGGCGGAGAACGCTGCTCCTATTTTGAAGAACGTTGGTATATATGTTGAGTTTTTTTTGGCTATACGGTGTTTTAGGCATTGTATTGAGTTGTTCATGGATTATGCGTTGAGGCCTAAAGTTTGAGTGTTGTCCCATATTTATTTAACGCATGCCTCCTGTTGTAGCACCAGAAACCACCCTACCACTTAGCTCCCACTCCCGTTGTTTAATAGCTACGGTTATTAACTGCGGTTTTAATATATATAACTCCCATTACCATACCGCCTCCTCTATCGGTTCATAATCCCGACGCTATGAGTCTGACATCTTATCTTCTACAGACACCGTCCCCTGTATTTGCGAGCTTTCTTCTGTAAGGTTGACACCTGAACTGTCATCTAAAGCAATTCCATGTAATAACACAGGCACGGGTGCTATTGCTGCAGCAAGGAATTCTTCAATCTCCTACCTAGGTTTCGAACGCTTCAGAGGTACTCTTGGATTGAAGTATTTCTCAGGCTCCAGATGATAATCCAAACTCACATGCATTCTTCTCACGAATTTGTTGAATTCTTTCCAGCTATGTTCTTGCATGATTTCTTGAGATAGCCTTAGATAGGTAAAAGCAGATATTCGCTTCTTGGGCGGTCCTGTTTCGTTTATTCCCTCGGGTCTAGATTGCCTTACAATTTGATCATATGCTTCTTCATCAAATCTAGGTAAAGCATTTTCACAGGAAACCTCAATACCTTCTTTCCATCCAGCATTTAATACCTGACGCACAAGAGCCTCCGGCCCACAACCGGCTTCGGACGGTTGTTCATTATCCTGCATTTCAATGCATGTAAAATTCAATACCGCCCGATGTCTTGCCATCATTCTGGCTATGGGTCTGTATCCATCTCTTTCGGTTAAGTTGTAATAGCCTGCTGTAAGCTCTGCAGCATGATTCCCAGACTCGTAGAGGAATCGACATTGAGCGTGTAAATATTGTTGTTAACTATGACATGCCAGATTCTGCGGATACTTACTTGCACAGGGTTGGAAGGGCTGGCAGATTTGGTACGAAGGGTCTTGCAATCACGTTTGTTTCCTCTGCTTCTGACTCAGATGTGCTCAACCAGGTTCAAGAACATTTTGAAGTTGACATAAAGGAGCTCCCAGCACAAATAGATATGTCTACATATATGCCATCATAAATGATTTAGTATGATGCTACTTTCAAAGGCTTTTGTTCGAGCAATTTCAAGAACGGGTTGATCTCGTTTCTGCCTCCCCTGGAAGGATGTCTGGAAAATTTTCAACACATCTGAGCTGGAGACAGCAGTGATTTTTGTTGAGCAGCATATATTTAGATTGATCACGATATTTAGAGAAGATAAAGGCATCGGCGGCAGCGATATTTGGAGAAGATAAAGGCAAAAATTAGAACGTGAGGTCCCAGGTTTCTCATATCTCTGTTATCCCTAAATCTGAAGCTATTGTTATATTCCTACTTCTGATGTGGACTATGTATTCTCTGAGCATCACGTTGCTGGTATGTTGTACTCCATGAGCATATACATGATTTCATGTTTGTTCATCCACACACATTTGAGGGAAATTGCCTACAGCACTTTGTTTTCCTGATAGCGTGAGCCATCATATGTTTTTAAAGAATACACCTACATCAAGCCATGTACCCATTTATTATGAAAACTGAAACTCAATAAAGCAGTGTAATTCTTGTTTGAATATTGTGAAAATATTGTCAGTGGGTGAAATGTCTTAAGATGAACATTTGATCAGCATTATGAAGTGAATTTGAAGCAATTTTGAAGACATTTTTGGCAGTCATTCTAGGAGCAGTTTCTTGTAGAGATTTTGCATGATTTCCATAGCAGCCAGATGCTCTGAAGTTTGAAGTTGAGGACAGCACTCATCTTCACATTTATATATTTTTGCATTGGTCCTGCTCCATCAACCACTTTCGCGACATTGTTGCCACTTGACAAGCTCCTACAAGATCTTGTAGTAAGAGTACAATATTATTTCTCTGTTGCTATTGCCTCAGTTGTGTTTTTGAAGAAAAATGGCCAGACTTGAAGATGCATTAAAGTTATTGAATATCCTAATTCATTCCACTGTTGATGAGATGGTCAAAGTTAACAAAGAAACTCGCTTTGACATCCAAACCTCTCTGCAAACTGCACATGAGAAGATTGATTTTTTGCAGCTTGAATCACAGCTACAACAAGAAGAACTATAGCAATGGAGTCATCTTTCTGAACCTGTTTCTGTTCAGAAGATTGAAACATACTCCCATAAACAGCAAGCCAATAATGTTCCTGTTCATTCAAATAAAGCGGCAGTTGTAAATGCAGATGCAGAAGTTCAATCTGCACTTCCCAAGCCCATCATCAGACCTTGGGAACAGCTTGTCCGCAACAAGCACAGAACCAGTCTTGGATATGACAAGGACTTGTCCTTTCATATTCCAGACTACACCAAGCCCATTCAGTTTCAGAGTGCTGGCTTCATTCATGACAGTTCACCTGCTCCTCATGACAGTTCAGCTACAGCTGTTCCAGACTCTGCTCCTCTTCCACAACAGCAACAACAACAACAGATTGTGAAATGCCAACACTGTGATCGAGTTG
>APFE030791052.1:48534-68593 GCA_000404065.3 Pinus taeda
TATATGACACCAAAAGTTATCACTTGGGTAAAACTGATAAGAAAAGAAACCACATAATCCAACCATTTCTAAAAGAGTACATAAAATATAAAACCACCATACCAGTTGAAGGGGGCATCATTTGTAGATCACTTGTTTTTCTTTTTGTATTCGCTACTTCACTTTGAATTTCAATCCCACCAATTTCCACGGTTTTCTAGGAAGAAAAATTTAATGGAAGACATGAAATAATAAATAGTATTAAACAACCTTATAATACACGATTTCCATTTACACGCACAATAATAAATGAGTACATATGTTATGCAAGTTTAGTATATGACACCAAAAGTTATCACATATTTGTAATTTCTTGGAAAAAAAATACTCGTGTTAGTATGGGTTGTCCTCATTAAGACCCCAGTCATAAGGATATTTCCATGAGTTTTATTAATCAACAACCAATTATTAACACAATGTCTAACAATTTTAACAAAGTATAAATTAAAATTGTCATACCAATTAAAGAATTTTGGGTCATGTTTCTTGAACTTCCTTTTTCCTTGGATGCTTCCTTTGAATTCTCACTAGCTTCATAGTCCATGGTATCTGAAAATAAAGTTAAAAAATTGTTATCACAAGTTCAAATTCTTGAAGAAAATATGAATTTATAAATACTACACCTATTTGCATAATTATATGTGTAACAAAATGAACAAGAACAATAACAAGTGTATAACTCACAATAATAGCTAATCAAGGTTAGAAAAAGGGCACCCCGAAATAAATTTTTATATTCTTTTAATCGTGAATATAGGAAACCAAATATCTACTAGGTTTCCTTCCAGCACAAGCATAAGAACATTTCCAAAAGACATTACATTGTGGATAAACAAAAAAAATTGTATAGACCAAAATAACAACATATATACACAAAATTTATCTCTTATATTCATGTATATTATTAGTTTGCTTTAGATAAAATAATAGCAAAACACAATGAAAGAACATTAACTATGGCAATCATTATATTTTCTTCTAGATCTTTGTCTAGCACAAAGACAAACACATAGCAACTTTGCAAGGTGAAATAAATATAGAATGTGATAGAATTACTTCTAACATGAACAAAAGCATATTGCCAACAAGAATCTTGCAAAGCAAAAGAAATATTTGCATCCTAGATTTATTTCTATTACAAATGCATGGATATTGTCAAAAAAAAACATTGTAAGGTGAAAGAAATCTAGCACATGATAGAATTATTTTTAGCACGAACACATTCATATTTCCAAGAAAAACATTGCAAAACAAAATAAATATAGCACAAGATAGATTTCCTTCTACCACAAACACAAACATATTGTCATTAAAATATTTCAAGGCAAAGGAAATGTAACCCATGCTAGACTATATTCTATCGCATACAAGAAGATTGCCAACAACAACATTGTATTGTAAAGCAAAAACATAAACACAATGCCAATAAAGTCATTGGAATAATAATATTTCCTGAGACATTTGACCTTGCCTTTTAGAGACTATGAAGTTTTAGTCGATGCCTACATAGACTATTGTTACAATATAAAAAAATTTAAACCTTGAAACAATTAGAAGGCCCTTCATATGGAATATGTGGTCTAAGAAAGGGATAGTGTACAAATATTTCCTCCTATAAAAAACACAAGAACGTTGCAAATAACAACATTACAAGGTGAAAGAAATATAATTCATACTATAATTCCTTCTAATGCGAAATTAATCACATAAAAACATTGTAGGGTGAGAAAAATTTACTTAGAATTACATTTACTTATAACAAACATATAAATAGCTCCAATGACAACACTACATGAAAAAAAAAGTCTAGCACAAGCTAGATTTTATTTTAGCCTAAACAGAAACATGTTAGCATTAACAACATTGCAATTTAAAATAAAATCTAACATGTGTTAGATTTCATTTTAGTGAAAACTCGAGCACATAGAAACATTTTAGAGTGAGAAGTCTATCAAGTGCTAGATTTATGTCTACCACAAATACAACCACGTTTCCAACAACAACGTTGTAGAGTATAAGAATTCTAGATTGTGTTAAATTTTGTTCCAACACAAACACAAACACATTTTAATTTGAAAGAAATTTATCACATGTTATATTTCCCTTAAACGCAAACACAAGAACATAACAACATTGTAAGACTAAACAAGTTTATTGTGTGCTAGTTTAACAACATTGCAATTTAAAATAAAATCTAACATGTGTTAGATTTTCTTTTAGCGCAAACTTGAGGACATAGAAACATTGTAGAGTGAGAAATCTAGCAAGTGCTAGATTTATGTCTACCACAAATAAAAGCACATTGCTGACAACAACATTGTAGAGTATAAGAAATCTAGCTTGTGTTAAATGTTCTTCCAACACAAACACAAGGACATTTAAATTTGAAAGAAATCTAACACATGCTATATTTCCTTCTAGCACAAACACAAGAACGTAACAACATTGTAGGACTAAATAAGTCTATAATGTGTGTTAGATTAACAACATTGCAATGTAAAATAAAATCTAACATGTGTTAGATTTCCTTTTAGCACAAATTGGAGCACATAGAAACATTGTAGAGTGAGAAATATAGCAAGTGCTAGATTTATGTTTATGCAAATACAAGCATCTTGCCAACAACAACATCATAGAGTATAAGAAATCTAGCTTGTGTTAAATTTTCTTCCAACACAAACACAAGCACATTTAAATTTGAAAGAATTCTAACACATGCTATATTTCCTTCTAGTACAAACACAAGAACATAACAACATATTAGGACTAAATAAGTCTAATGTGTGCTAGATTAACAACATTGCAATGTAAAAGAAAATCTAACATGTGTTAGATTTCCTTTTAGCACAAACTCAAGCACATAGAAACATTGTAGAGTGAGAAATATAGCAAGTGCTAGAATTATGTCTACCACAAATAAAAGCATGTTGCCAACAACAACCTTCTAGAGTATAAGAAATCTCGCTTGTGTTGAATTTCCTTCCAACACAAACACAAGAAAATTTAAATTTGAAACAAATATAAGACATGTTATATTTCTTTCTAGCACAAACGCAAGAACATATCAACATTTTAGGACTAAATAAGTCTAATGTGTGCTATATTAACAACATTGCAATGTATAAGAAAATCTAACATGTGTTAGATTTCCTTTTAGCACAAACTCAAGCACATAGAAATATTCTAGAGTGAGAAATCTAGCAACTGCTAGATTTATGTCTAACACAAATGCAAGCACGTTACCAACAACAACATTGTAGAGCGAGAAATCTAACATGTGCTACATTTATGTCTACCACAAATACAAGCACGTTGCCAACAACAACGCTGTAGAGTATAAGACTTCTAGATTGTGTTAAATTTTCTTCGAACACAAACCCAAGCACAATTTAATTTGAAAGAAATCTAACACATGTTATATTTCCTTCAAGCAAAAACACAAGAAAATAACAACATTGTAGGATTAAATAAGTCTAATGTGTGCTATATTAACAACGCTACAATGTAAAAGAAAATCTAACATGTGTTAGATTTCCTTTTAGCACAAATTGGAGCAGATAGAAACATTGTAGAGTGAGAAATCTAGCAAGTGCTAGATTTATGTATACCACAAATCTATCCTACCGTCTATCCTACCATCTAAAGCGGAAACAAAATCTGTCCTACCATCTCAAGCTTTGGATAGAAAGCTTAGTAAAAGAGATGGATTTGGTCTGGGATAAGTCTCTCTATAAGGAAAAGAGGTCCTCTGCATGGAGCTGGCAAAAGGGAGTTACTTAAAAATCTATCATGAGTTATCTAGAAACCCCATACGAAAACATCACATGTGTTTTCTTATCAAAGGATGGGCTTCCTCTCATAAACCAATAATTCATTGCTTCCCTGTATCCCTTGCAAAGGCTCTATCTTTTGACCCCGTTGTATTAAAGGCTCTTTCACCCACTGTTGATAATATCGGCGATATTCGAAAATATCGCGATATTTTTGGAAAAACGATATATCACCGAGAAAATATCACGATATTTTTTGTTTTGAAAATATCACAATATTTCCAAAATATCAATAATATCGGCTAAATATCGGCTATGTTTCAAATTTTGAAAAAAAAATATTTTTTATGCTTACCCATATTTGCCGATATTTTGTTGATATTTTCGCCGATATTGCCAATAAGATTTTTTCTGGACCCTTGCCGATATTTTGCCAATACCAATATTTTCAACACTGCTTTCACCTACCCTGTTGATCATATGCTCCAAGTACAAACTCAAAATACTATATGGAAGACACTTGATCCTCATGCATGGGAGACATAACATATACGTTTTCTTGGAGAGTTTCTTTCCCTCTCATTCTTACATTCTTCCTCATGTTGAAAGAACATATCTCATTCCTACATTCTTCCTCATGCTAAAAGAATGCATGCCTCCATAGTTGGAATTCAATAAAACCAACCTAAGAAGCCAATGATCTTGAAATATGTGTGATTTTGTGCCAAGATAGAGGTGTCGTGGCATAAGTGGAAGGAAGGAATTTTTCTAAATTTGAAGACAAAGTATAGTAAAAAACATGAAATCTCATTACGCACTAGTCTAAATCAATGTTCACTGCAAATAAGATAAGGTGTCCTTCAAATCACATTATAAACTAGTCTGAATCATCACTGCATTGAGCCACGGTATACGAATTGTAAGGATACCCAAAGAGTGGCAATAGCTAAAAAAATTTATGCCAACACTATGGAACTAGAGGGAATGGATTCAATGGAGATCAAGACCTTGCGTTGTGTTTTTCTGAGTGGAAGAAGTCCCTAGAAATTAAAATTTTCTTGGAGATAGGGACAAGCAACTAATAACAAATGGAAGCACTAACAATGTATCAAGGAGTCAGGTTCCTGAAGGACATTGTGCAAAGGGATCTAGTTACTGTTGAGGACTCCAACATAATCACAAGATCACTGAAGCATTTCCTTCCTCCTAAGCCCTGGCATGCATCTATCATAAAATGGTCCTGCTACTCAATGCATTTAAATAAGTCCACTATTTTTAGGTTAGAAAAAGATTCATCTCCCAAGTCAATCAAATGGCTAAGCAAGCAATTTTAGTTGAGGACTCCAACATAATCACAAGATCACTGAAGCAAGAAAGAGCTCTCTCCTCTTAAGCCCTGGCATGCATCTATCATAAAATGTTCTTGCTACTCTATGTATTTAAATAAGTCCACTATTTTCAAGTTAGAAAAAGATTCAACTCCCAAGTCAATCAAATGGCTAAGCAAGTAGTTTTAGAAGACAAAGGAACTCTTTGAGTATGTATCGAGGGGGAGGAAAATCCCTCTACACCTCAATAACATCATCAATAAAAAGTCCCAAGGAGAGGAAGCATGAAAGGTGGCACTCTCTACCCAGATTGTGATACATGGAAACAAAAGGAGTTTGGCTCACCAAATAAGAAGGCACGGGGATAGTTTGCTAATAGAGAGTTTGATAACCGAGATAGTTTGCTAAAAGGGACAGTTTGATAATATGTTCCAAGTACAAACTCAAAATACTAATGGAAGACAGGTGATCCTTATGCATTGGAGACATAATATATACGTTTTCTTGGAGAGGCCTGAGACTGAAGCATAGCTTGACATTCTTTTCTATTACAGATTTCCTTGACAACACGTTAGCATTATTTTTACTTGCAGATTTCCACAGGCTTGGGGTCCTCTGGAAATTCTTCTGGAGTACTAGCTTCTCGGTTATGATCTTCCAGTGATGTTTTTTCTTTTTTTTAATTATTTGTGTTTATTATTATTATCTTCTCACTGAACATCTTGGTAGGCTAAAATTTCACCTCATCCCACTCTAAAGTAGAATGATTTACAGAAAATGATTTGTTGATATTCCTACCTGGGAACAGAACTGGCAGTTAAATTCTCATATTTGGTTGCTCCTAGGATTAATCATTACATCATAGGTGTGCATAGGTTATACATTAGAAGATATATACATTGATGTATATCCCTTATCACTGGGAAGTGCAAATGTCATAATTCAATGGAGCACATGTTGTACTACCGTTAAGGTGCATTACAAAACACGAAGTACAAGTTTGATACATATTTGAAGTCAAGTCCACTAGGAACTAGGAACTATGTCTGATCAACGAGATTTCTGTAGGTCTAACAAATCCATAGTTGTGAATAATTATTCCCTACAAATACATGCCCGGGTGGACAAAGTTGCAATGGATCTTGAGAACTTTGTTAGCTACTTGAGCACTGAAGAGGTGCCTTTTGCATAATGAGTAGGGTCCTGGCTTATGATCATCAACTTTGCTACTTGTGCCATCTCAATGCTCAAGACAAGGCTTTGAGTAGTGACAAAGTACAAGTCAATGAGTGTGAGAAATAAGGGAGAGGTGCTAAGTTTGGTTATGCCACTACCACAACTACATCTAGTAGAGCATGTTTTGGATGAAAAGGTACCCTGCATCCTATTGGGGTTATCTAATATGTGGTGATCTCAGGATGATGGTAATGAAGGTTGGAACTTCCAATGATATTTATGTTTCCCAATGTTTTGGGATGGCCTTCAAAGCTAATCAACGATGACCCTCCCTATTCTACTACGATGCAGGTGTTTAGGTGCCATATCATTTATTGTTCATTGTTTTGTTGATGTGACTCACCCTTCAAGGTTTTAATTATGTTGATGGCTGTATTGGACTTTGGGCCAAGGGTCTATTTTGTTCATAACTTCATACTTTAGTTGGATCTAGGCATTTAGTGCATAGGGGATTTTTAATGTTGCTCCTATGTTGACATTATGGTGGTGGTCCATCTATTCCAGCCACACATTCACACAATGGGTAGTGGATGATGGATCTAGTGGGCAGGTATGGGTTTGTTGGAGGGTTACATGTTTGAGGTGGCAATTAATTGGAGGGAGGAAGATGGATAAAATCAAAATCTGTGACCATGTTCCTGGTGCAGACAGGGAACCTTGGAGGGGCTGTTAAACCAATCTTTGTATGAGGAAGAAGGGAGGCAGCCCTATGCCCCCAACATGGAGGACATAGAGGGGATCAGAATATATGCAGAAAAGACAGAAATCAAAGGCCAAGGAGAAAGCAGATGAACCGAGTAGACTGCATCAGATCTTTATAGGGGGTTCTCAGCACAAGCTACTGCACCTGTTCAAGTGAACCCAATCATATTAACTACAAAAAAGGATTTGAATAAAAGAGAGAAGCATCTTTATGTTGGTTGCCTCCAAAAGCAACAAAAGAAAATATTAGAGTGTGATAGGAGAGGGTATTTTCATTTGAGTGCAATGCTTAATAAAACTTAGACGACCATTTTTTTCCTGAAATGCAATAAAGAGAAGCATTAAAACTTACTACACTAGAATTTTGCACAAGAGATAAATAAGCTCGAACAAGATAATAGGATAGTGATTAAATCACAGTTAACAGACTTATAAACATTTATCAAATACCATCACACAATTGGCATGGTTAATATCAGGAAAAGGCATGGCTATTAGTGCAGCAACAATGAAGCATTTGGCACATGAAGAATACAACAATGCAGCAATTAGATATAGTATTTGAAAATGAAAAATAGAAGATACTAGAATGCCATAGTTGATATTGTAACATAGTGCTTGGCACAGTTAAGAAAGAAACACAGTGAATTATTTCATTCGACTTATGTCTCGATTTGTAGATGGAAATGCATTTTGTGTGGAGAACTAGTGTAGTAAGGGTATCTTAGATGTCGAGCTTTGTCTATCTCAAGATAGCTACAATGGTCATAGAGACAAACTATGAACAGTGGAACTGACAAAGACACTGTTTGAAGGAAACCAGGGGATGGGGCCTAAAATTTCTTGACAAAATCCTTCATAATTCAAAATCAATACATTCACATGATCAAGAGGAATTTTTCAAGTTAGAATGTAACAATAATTTCGCAATGAGCCCTACCCCAATTTCAACATGACGTCGATAAAAATGTTATTATGATGGCCCTCCCAAGAATGATTGGACTGAATTTAAACTTACAGTTCAGTCTTTCCACTACTTGTAAACATGGATATTTTCAATTTTGAGGGTTGGAAAATGTGTTTTTTAATGCTCCAGATGTTATTAACAAACGGGGTTTATGTTTTGCAGGTCAGGCATTGTGCTATTAAACAAAATCTATGGCCATTTTGACGACTTATGATATGACTTACAGTTCAGTCTTTCCACTACTTGTAAGCATGAATATTTTCAATTTTGAGGGTTTATATGTTGCTTCATTGTGAAGTAAAATGTGTTTTTTAATGCTCCAGATGTTATTAACAAACGGGGTTTATGTTTTGCAGGTCAGGCATTGTGCTATTGAACAAAATCTATGACCATTTTGACAACTTATGATGGGACTTACAGTTCAATCTTTCCACTACTTGTAAGCATGGATATTTTCAATTTTGAGGGTTTCTATGTTGCTTCATTGTGAAGGAAAATGTCTTTTTTAATGCTCCAGATGTTATTAACAAATGGGGTTTATGTTTTGCAGGTTAGGCATTGTGCTATTAAACAAAATCTATGACCATTTTGACGACTTATGTTGGGACTTGTTAAAATAGATAGTCCATGCCCAGTGATATCAAAATATTCTACTCATGAAAAAGAAAGAGGGTGGTTTCATATAAATATGGAATCCTCTCAAATTAGTCTTCCTGAGAAAAAGGTGAAAGTTATTGTTGAGAAACTGGCTAGAGATAGGTCACTGAAAGAACCACCAATTTGTATCTTTTTTGGATGTAATCTGGGTATCTCTCATCTCAAGCGTTCTTGTGGTAATATGCTATTGAAAATAATAAGACTTGTGGTAATATGCCATTGAAAATACACCAATTTGTATATGTTCTGGATGTAATCTAGGTATCCCTCATCTCAAGCGTTCTTGTGGTAATATGCCATTGAAAATAATAAGACGTCCTAACATTTCTACCCAGAAAGTGCATGGTAAAGATGTTTCGGAAGAGATAAAGGTTTTTCTGCTTATCAATGTACTTCAAAGAACTTCAAGGCAAGACAAAATGATGTCAAGTAGTTGGAACAATCTTAAATAGGACAAGGATATGGAAACAACAAAAAGTACATTTATTTTATTCCTATCAGAATGATATGTCAAGTAGCTTGTATTTTTCAATCTTGTACATTTATTTTATTCCTATCATATAACTTGGATTGCAAAAAAGTGCTCTTAATACATTGTGTTCTCATTGTGCTGATTCATGCAAAGCTCATGTCATGGTTGTAACTTGTAACTGGTTGTGCTCTGATTGGTCGGATCTCCTGCTTCTCATTGTGCAGATTCCTGCAAAGCTCATGTCATGGTTGTAAGTATAGGAATCCAGAGACTGTCCTTACAAGCTTGGGTGAATATCGCTCAACTTAGTTGTCAGAAGAACAATTATTTTCTTGGCCAATGAGGTAAATTGGATTCACCTTTATGATATAAAGAATACTAGTATTATTTCAGTGATTTATGAGGCATTTCCATTCACATCTTATGATAAATAAATGTCTTTCAACTATTTGAATCAAGGTACAATCACTACCTTGACTCTTTTAAAGGGAATTCACTACTCAAACGGATTTGGTTAGCACTCCCTAAATACGATTGTGGGAAGATTTGCTAGTTCAATCCTAAAAGATCCTATATCATAGAATCTGACAGTCCTGCTATTTTTTATGCCTATGATCTAAATTTATTCCTCAAGCTAGATGGGATAAGGAAGTCTCATCCTCTTACTGTTAATATTCATCTGGAAGACAAAGTTATTGACATATGTGATGGATATTCCTTGGTAGACAAACAAAGAGTATGTTATAAACACACAATTATTGAAGCTTTAAGTCAAACAACTGCATTTCCACCTATAGATAGCTCTATTGTTGATAATAACAAATTTGGAGAGCCCCAAAAGATTGATTAAACCTGTAAACCCTCAATGACATATACAACTACAGTGCTGAGAATGAAAACAATGTCAAGAAAATCATTGATGAAGAATACAAACTTGACCAAATAAAAAATTTCTCTCTGGAGCACATCAAATGCAAATATGTTCTCTTCTCCATGAACATGTGGACAATCATTCATGCACTAGATATTTAAAAGGAAATGTAGACAACAAACCTCTAACAAATCCACATGAAGTCAATGTTGAGGGACAATTTTGGGGCTTGGAAAAGGTGCACTCACAGGGATTAAATCACAGTGAAGAGAGGCTCCTTCGCTGTCCCAAAAGAAGGTTCTTCATCATAGCAAGGAGGCTTCCATATGTTGTCAAAGGAAGCTCCAAAAGAGCCCTAGTTGCAGTTTTCTATTCACAACTAAGACGCAATCAAACGGAGCCTAAATGAACCCCTAATCCACAATAAGAAAGGTACTCAATACACAGTCCTAAAGGATGTGTTTTAAGTGTTGTTCAAGTAAGGAGACCTAGCATGTCTTAGTATTTCAGTGGCAACATGATGATGATAGCATTGTGATTGAAGCTATTCTTGAGGACTGTTTATAAGGTTGTTCACCAACAGTCATATTATATTAATGAAATTTGTCCTAGACCAAAGTTCAAATCAGTACACTCAGATTGAGTCAAGGCCTTGTACGACTTATACTAATGCATTGATAGTATTTGTTGACTAAATATCAGAGGCTAGACTTGCTTCTAGGCTAGACCACAAGACATAGCTAGCAGCAAAGGTATTGAATTGAAAGCGTGACAATGGTGGAGCTGCACCTCTAGGTCATGGATTGGTAACTGTGTGAAGGAAGAGGATTGAATGTTGATGTCATATCTCATAAAGCAGTTACACCTAGTGCAGCGAGCAGTTATCAGTGTTTTTGGGAGCTGTATTGGGTCAAGGGTTGACCATGTTCAACTCAGATTGATGAGCATTCTATTCGTGCCATATGGATGAACTTACATTGATGTCAGAGTGTCAGCAAGGAAATTTGCAAATATCTTAACACAAAGAAACAAGTAATCAAATTCCATTAAAATGCACTTAACTTTACATATGGCCAAAAGCATAGGAAATAACTAAGCTAGAATCTGATCCAAGAAAATGCAACACATTATCATCCTATGCTTAGTAGAGCTTACAAGGAAATGGGTTGGATATGTGTTTAACGTCTGCAAAATCAAAAAGATATAATCTAAAGGTAGCCCCAACAATCTGAACAGGAAACAAGATATGGTAATAATTTATTCAAATATATATTCTCGGCCAATGAGGTAAATTGGATTCACCTTTATGATAGCATGAATGCTAGTATTATTTCAGTGATTTCTGAGGAATTTCCATTCACATCTTATGATAAATAAATGTCTTTCAACTATTTGAATCACGGTACAATCACTACCTTGACTGCTTTAAAGGGAATTCACTACTCAAATGGATTTGGTTAGCACTCCCTAAATACGATTGTGGGAAGATTTGCTAGTTCAATCCTAAAGATTTTATAGTTCAATCCTAAAAGATACTATATCATGGAATCTGACAGTCCTGCTATTTTTTATGCCTATGATCTAAATTTATTCCTCAAGCCAAATGGGATAAGGAAGTCTCATCCTTTTACTATAAATATTCATCTGGAAGACAAATTTATTGACATATGTGATGGATATTCCTTGCTGGAGCAAGTATTAATGTGCAGAGGTGGTGGTACGCAAAACAAAGAAAGGAAAAAAAAGATGGAGGGGATAAACAAAAATCTCTCCTCTCGTTTATATATTTTGCTGATTTGAAAAAAAACTTACTCATTTTCATTCTTCTTCCTTGTCTGTTTGTTGTCCCATTTTCCACTGATGTTGACTTCTTTCTCTTTGAAACCAACCCATTTCTTTATCTCTTTATGTCCTCATCCATTCTCTTTCAAAATGTTTGGATTAAAGGTTTGCTCCATGAATTTCACATAAACTCATCATCGATACCTATTGATCTTCACCATTTGAGTCTCAGCATGACAATTTTTGTCTCTGATACCTATTGCCATGGTTCTTTCATACCTTCAAAGGAGAAGTAGCTTCAACATGCACAACCATGAGAAAAGAACTGGGAAAAGATGAATAAGGCAATGGAGCTGTAGGAAAGCAAAGATCTCTCTATTTCTAATCAATTAATTGCAAGTAAATGATAGTATCAAAGTGTGGTAATTGAAAGGACAATTGCCTTCAGAGTAAGTTCATTTTTTCCCTTTTTGAATGTAACACGGCATATTAAGGTTTAGTAATCCCCTGATAGGAAAGTATATTTGAATTTAACACAACATATTAAGGTTTAGGAATTCCCTAATTGGAAAGTACTACTAACGAACACTTAAAAATGGAATTACCATAAGTTGCGATATCCATGATGGTTGGAGCACCAAGAAACTAGTACTCTTATGCAGCATAGATGGACTGTTAAATTTGAAGATAGAGTATGGTTGGATCACCAAGAAACTAGTACTGTTATGCAACATGGATGGACTGTTAAATTTGAAGACAGAGTATAGTAAGAAACATGAAATCTCATTACCCACTAATTTAAATCAATGTTCACTACAAATGAGATAAGGTGTCCTTCAAATCACATTATACACTTGCCTGAATCATCACTGCATTGAGCCACGGTATATGAATTGTAGGGATACCCAAAGAGGAGGCAGTAACTAAAATTATATGCCACAACCATGGAACTAGAGGGAATGGATTCAATGGAGATCAAGACCTTACGTTGTGTTTTTCTAAGTGGAAGAGGTCCCTAGAAATTAAAATTTTCCTGGAGATAAGGACAAGCAACTAATAACAAGTGGAAGCACTAAAAGTGCATCAAGGAGTCAGGTTCTTGAAGGACACCTCGAACTAATGATCCATATCATTATATGTCAAACAAAAAATAAATTCAGACTGCTTCAGTCCAATCCTAAAAGAAAACTTATTGTAGGCAAACAAATTTGCAACTAACCAACCAATGTGAAATGAATTTTCAATGAAATTATCAAATGTACTACACAAATTGATGATATATATACGAAAAACAGAGCATTTATCAACCAAAATTAAGACATCACGTCTGTAAAATGCCAGTCATTGGACAATTGTTCTCTGTTTAAAAAAGTGAGTACAATGATAAGTACCTGTATTTTTCAAGAACTCTAGCTTCCAAAATAGGAAAATCTGAACCCTTCTTGTAAATTTCAATAGTTGTTCTCCTGAAAATCAGACAAAATCGTGCATGGAAGTAGGTTTAACAGTGCAGTTGTGGTGGTATCAGTCGTGAGATCAGAACTTCTCTATTTATACAAAGTGATGATCTAATCAGATCAGATGACAGGGAGGGGTATACACTTAGTTTATTATGAGAAACTTTATTCTAACTAACTATTTTCAGTTACTTCAACATCCTACATTTACTCACAAAATAGTGCAGTAGATGCAGGTTGGTATTTGGAATGGAATTGTAAGTAAAATTTCCATTTGAATGCATAAAAAATCTTATTTTTTAATTTTTTTTTTATTAATATCAAATAAGGAATTTAGAAATTACTAAAATAAAAAAATAGAGATTTTTCCTTATTTCAAGTAAGGAACTAGTTCAAATAAAGAATTTAGTGGTTATTAAAAAAGCTAAAAATAGAGTTTTTTCTTTATTTCAAATAAGGAATTTAAGAATTCATTAATTAATCCATATCTCTATTTTTCAAGCAATATATACTTGTGTTATATAAAACCTCAAGTAATAAGCTTGGTAACACCCCTGAAATAATATTTTCTCTCATTTATTAAATATTTTGTATTTCCACTTTTCAACTTGAGTCACAAAGAAATAATAATTCTAGTTAATATGCTAATATAGAGGACAAGTTTGACATGGCATCTAGGTTAGTTGGGGATTTTTGCACAATTAGGAGATTGGGAGCACTATTTTCCATCATTATAAACCATAGTTATATAGATGTTGTATGGGTGTTAATGTCAGGATAATTTTGCCCCACAAAGATGGCTTTGTTTGGGGCCTTGGACATCATCTAAAGAGAAACACCATTATCATTCCAGGGCATACGAGTGGTTTTGGTTGGTTCAGTAATAATATAAATTATGCACATGGTACAAAACCACCTCCTAGTGCCTCTAAGGTGAATGGTTGGCCTAGTGGTGCTCATCGCCAACATCAAGGTTTCTTGTTGGTGGCTAGTGTCCTACTTACTAATGTCTACTACCCAATATTGTGACATTTTGATAGGTCGATGTACCAACTAATACATTGCATTAGTGTTCGTTGACCTTGAGGTGTCCTTGATACAGTTAGCCCAAAATTTGACCTCTTGATGGACTATAGTCCCCAACCATGGATGAAAGTCCTTGAACCCTCTATCTCCATGAGCTAATGCATAATGTAGGATGCTATGCTAATATCGAGGACAAGTTTGACATGGCATCTAGGTTAGTTGGCAATTTTTGCATAATTAGGTGATGGGGAGCACTATTTTCCATCATTATAAACAATAGATATATAGATGTTGTATGAGTGTTAATGTGAGGATAATTTTGCCCCACAAGGAGGGCTTTGTTTGGGGCCTTGGACGTCATCTAAGGAGAAACACCATTATCATCCTAGGGCCTACAAATAGTTTTGCTTGGTTTAGTAATAATATAGACTATGCACATGGTACAAAAGCACCTCCGAGTGCCTCTAAGGTGAATGGTTGGCCTAGTGGTGCTCATCGCCAACAACAAGTTTTCTTGTTGGTGGCTAGTGTCCTACATACTAATGTCTACTACCCAATATTGTGACATTTTGATAGTTCGTTGTACCAACAACTAATACATTGCATTAGTGTAGGTTGACCTTGTTAAGGTGTCCTTCATACAGTTAGACTGAAATTTGACCTCTCGATGGACTATAGTCCCCAACCATGGAGTGAGTGTCCTTGAACCCTCTATCTCCATGAGCTAAATTATGGATAATGTAGGATGATATGCTAATATCAAGGACATGTTTGACCTTTTTATAGGTCGATGTACCAACAACTAATACATTGCATTAGTGTTGGTTGACCTTGAAGTGTCCTTGATAGAGTTAGCCCGAAATTTGACCTAGAATTGATGGACTATAGTCCCCAACCATGGAGTGAGAGTCCTTGAACCCCCTATATAGATGAGCTAATGATAATGTAGGATGATATGCTAATATCGAGGACAAGCTTGACATGGAATGTAGGTTAGTTGGGGACTTTTGCACATTTAGGTGATGGAGAGCACTATTTGCCATCATTATAAACCAAAGGAATATAGATGTTGTATGGGTGTTAATGTGAGGATAATTTTGCCCCTGGAGAAGGATGGCTTTGTTTGGGGCCTTGGACATCATCTAAGGAGAAACACCATTATCATCCCAGGGCATATGGGTGGTTTTGGTTGGTTATGTAATAATATAGACTGTGCACATGGTATAAAACAACCTCGTAGTGCCTCTAAGGTGAACGGTTGGCCTAATGGTGCTCATCGCCAACATCAAGGTTTCTTGTTGGTGGCTAGTGTCCTACTTACTAATGTCTACTACCCTATATTGTGACATTTTGATAGATCGATGTACCAACAACTAATAATTGCATTAGTGTTGGTTGACCTTGAGGTATCCTTGATACAGTTAGCCCAAAATTTGGCCTAGACTTGATGGACTATAGTCCCCAACCATGGAGTGAGAGTCCTTGAACCCCCTATCTAGATGAGCTAATGGATAATGTAGGATGATACGCTATTATATCAAGGACAAGCTTGACATGGCATGTAGGTTAGTTGGGGATTTTTGCAAAATTAGGTGATGGGGAGCACTATTTTCCATTATTATAAACCAAAGGAATATAGATGTTCTATGGGTCTTAATGTGAGGACAATTTTTCCCCTAGACAAGGATGGCTTTGTTTGGGGCCTTGGACATCATCTAAGGAGAAACACCATTATCATCCCAGGGTATACAAGTTGTTTTGGTCGGGTAATTAATAATACAATCTGTCCCCATGGTACAAAACCACCTCCCAGTGCCCCTAAGGTGAATGGTTGGCCTAGTGGTGCTCATCGCCAACATCAAGGTTTCTTGTTGGTGGCTAGTGTCCTACTTACTAATGTCTACTACCCAATATTGTGAAATTTTGATAGGTCGATGTACAAACAACTAATACATTTCATTAGTGTTGGTTGACCTTGAGGTGTCCTTGATACAGTTAGCTTAAACTTTGACCTAGACTTGATGGACCATAGTCCCCAACCATGGAGTGAGAGTCCTTGAATCCCCCATGTAGTTGAGCTAATGGATAATGTAGGACGATATGATAATATCTAGGACAAGCTTGACATGGCATGTAGGTTAGTTGGGGCTTTTTGCACATTTAGGTGATGGGGACCACTATTTGCCATCATTATAAACCAAAGGAATATAGATGTTGTATGGGTGTTAATGTGAGGATAATTTTTCCCCTGGACAAGGATGGCTTTGTTTAGGGCCTTGAACATCATCTAAGGAGAAACACCATTATCATCCCAGGGCATACGAGTGGTTTTGGTTGGTTAAGTAATAATACAGACTCTGCACATGGTACAAAACCACCTCCCAGTGCGCTTAAGGTGAACGGTTGGCATAGTGGTGTTCATCGCCAACATCAAGGTTTCTTGTTGGTGGCTAGTGTCCTACTAACTAATGTCTACTACCCAATATTTTCACATTTTGATAGGTCGGTGTACCAACAACTAATACATTGCATTAGTGTTGGTTGACCTTGAGGTGTCCTTGATACAGTTAGCTCGAACTTTGACCTAGACTTGATGGACTATAGCCCCAACCATGGAGTGAGAGACCTTGAAACCCCTATTTAGATGAGCTAACGGATAATGTACGATGATATGCTAATATCGAGGACATGCTTGACATGGTATGTAGGTTAGTTGGGGCTTTTCGCACATTTAGGTGATGGGGAGCACTATTTGCCATCATTATAAACCAAAGGAATATAGATGTTGTATGGGTGTTAATGTGAGGATAGTTTTTCCCTGGACAAGGATGGATTTTTTTAGGGCCTTGGACATCATCTAAGGAGAAACATCATTATCATCCCAGGGCATACGAGTGGTTTTGGTTGGTTAATTAATAGTACAGACTGTGCACATGGTACAAAACCACATCCCAGTGCCCCTAAGGTGAACGGTTGGCCTAGAGGTGCTCATCGCCAACATCAAGGTTTCTTGTTGGTGGTTAGTGTCCTACTTACTAATGTCTACTACCCAATATTGTGACATTTTGATAGGTCGATGTAACAACAACTAATACATTTCGTCACTATTGGTTGACCTTGAGGTGTCCTTGATAAAGTTAGCTCGAACTTTGACCTAGACTTGCTGGAGTATAGTCCCCAACCATGGAGTGAGAGTCCTTGAACCCCCTATCTAGATGAGCTAATGGATAATGTAGGATGATATGTTATTATATCGTGGACAAGCTTGACATTGAATGTCGGTTAGTTGGGGATTTTTGCACATTTAGGTGATGGGGAGCACTATTTGCCATCATTATAAACCAAAGGATGAATAGATGTTGTATGCGTGTTAATGTGAGTATAATTTTGCCCTTGGATAAGGATGCCTTTGTTTGGGGCCTTGGACATCATCTAAGGAGAAACACAATTGTCATCCCAGAGCATACGTGTGGTTTTGGTTGCTTAAGTAATAGTACAGACTATGCACATGGTACAAAACCACCTCCCAGTGCCCCTAAGGTGAACGGTTGGCCTAGTGGTGCTCATCGCCAACATCAAGGTTTCTCGTTGGTGGTTAGTGTCCTACTTACTAATGTATACTACCCAATATTGTGAAATTTTGATAGGTCAATGTACCAACAACTAATAGATTGCATTAGTGTTGGTTGACCTTGAGGTGTCCTTGATACAGTTAGCTCTAAATTTGACTTAGGCTTGATGGACTATAGTCGCCAACCATGGAGTGAGTGTCCTTGAACCCCCTATCTAGATGAGCCAATGAATAATGTAGGATGATGTGCTATTATATAGAGGACAAGCTTGACATGGCATGTAGGTTAGTTGGGTATTTTTGCACATTTAGGTGATGGTGAGAACTATTTGCCATCATTATAAACCAAAGGAATATAGATGTTGTATGGGTGTTAATGTGAGGATAATTTTGCCCCTGGACAAGGATGGCTTTGTTTGGGGCCTTGGACATCATCTAAGGAGAAACAACATTATCATCCCAAGGTGTACGAGTGGTTTTGGTTAGTAAAGTAATAATACAGACTACGCACATGGTACAGAACCACCTCCCAGTGCCTCTAAGGTGAACGGTTGGCCTAGTGGTGCTCATCACCAACATCAAGGTTTCTTGTTGGTGGCTAGTGTCCTACTTAATAATGTCTACTGCCCTATATTGTGACATTTTGATAGGTCGATGTACCAACAACTAATAATTGCATTAGTGTTGGTTGACGTTGAGGTATCCTTGATACAGTTAGCCCAAAATTTGACCTAGACTTGATGGACTCTAGTCCCCAACCATGGAGTGAGAGTCCTTGAACCCCCTATCTAGATGAGCTAATGGATAATGTAGGATGATATTCTATTATATCGAGGAAAATCTTGACATGGCATGTAGGTTAGTTGGGGCTTTTAGCACATTTAGGTGATGGGGAGCACTATTTTCCATTATTATAAACCAAAGGAATATAGATGTTTTATGGGTGTTAATGTGAGGATAATTTTTCCCCTGGACAAGGATGGCTTTGTTTGGGGCCTTGGACATCATATAAGGAGAAACACCATTATCATTCCAGGGCATACAAGTGGTTTTGGTTGGTTAATTAATAATACAGACTATGCACATGGTACTAAACCACCTCCCAGTGCCCCTAAGGTGAATGGTTGGCCTAGTGGTGCTCATCGCCAACATCAAGGTTTCTTGTTGGTGGCTAGTGTCCTACTTACTAATGTCTACTACCCAATATTGTGATATTTTGATAGGTCGATGTACAAACAACTAATGCATTTCATTAGTGTTGATTGACCTTGAGGTGTCCTTGATGCAGTTAACTTGAACTTTGACCTAGACTTGATGGACTATAGTCCCCAACCATGGAGTGAGAGTCCTTGGATGCCCTATCTAGATGAGCTAATGGATAATGTAGGAATATATGCTAATATATAGGAAAAGCTTGACATGGCATGTAGGTTAGTTGGGGATTTTTGCACATTTAGGTGATGGGGAGAACTATTTGCCATTATTATAAACCAAAGGAATATGGATGTTGTATGGGTGTTAATGTGAGGATAATTTTTCCCCTGGACAAGGATGGCTTTGTTTGGGGCCTTGGACATCATCTAAGGAGAAAAGCCATTATCATCCCAGGGCATAGGAGTGGTTTTGGTTGGTTAAGTAATAATAGAGACTCTGCACATGGAACAAAACCACGTCCCAGTGCCCCTAAGGTGAACGGTTGGCATAGTGGTGCTCATCGCCAACATAAAGGTTTCTTGTTGGTGGCTAGTGTCCTACTTACTAATGTCTACTACCCAATATTGTCACATTTTGATAGGTCGGTGTACCAACAACTAATACATTGCATTAGTGTTGGTTGAGCTTGAGGTGTCCTTGATACCGTTAGCTCGAACTTTGACCTAGACTTGATGGACTATAGCCCCAACCATCGAGTGAGAGACCTTGAACCCCCTATCTAGATGAGCTAATGGATAATGTAGGATGATATGCTAATATCGAGGACATGCTTGACATGGCATGTAGGTTAGTTGGGGATTTTTGCACATTTAAGTGATGGGGAGCACTATTTTCCATCATTATAAACCAAAGGAATATAGATGTTGTATGGGTGTTAATGTGAGGATAGTTTTGCCCCTGGACAAGGATGGCTTTGTTTGGGGCCTTGGACATCATCTAAGGAGAAACACCATTATCATCCCAGGG
>APFE030791052.1:68603-84939 GCA_000404065.3 Pinus taeda
GGTTTTGGTTGGTTTAGTAATAATACAGACTATACACATGGTACAAAACCACATCCGAGTGCCCCTAAGGTGAACGGTTGGCCTAGTGGTGCTCATCGCCAACATCAAGGTTTCTTTTTGGTGGCTAGTGTCCTACTTACTAATGTCTACTACCCAATATTGTGACATATTTATAGGTCGATGTACCAACAACTAATACATTGCATTAGTGGTGGTTGACCTTGAGGTGTCCTTGATACAGTTAGCTCGAACTTTGACCTAGACTTGATGGACTATAGTCCCCAACCATGGAGTGAGAGTCCTTGAACCCCCTATCTAGATGAGCTAATAGATAATGTAGGATTATATGCCAATATCGAGGACAAGCTTGACATGGCATGTAGGTTAGTTGGGGATTTTTGCACATTTAGGTGATGGGGAGCACTATTTTCCATCATTATAAACCAAAGGAATATAGATGTTGTATGGGTGTTAATGTGAGGATAGTTTTGCCCCTGGACAAGGATGGCTTTGTTTGGGGCCTTGGACATCATCTAAGGAGAAACACCATTATCATCCCAGGGCATACGAGTGGTTTTGGTTGGTTAATTAATAGTACAGACTGTGCACATTGTACAAAACCACCTCCTAGTGCCCCTAAGGTGAACGGTTGGCCTAGTGGTGCTCATCGCCAACATCAAGGTTTCTTGTTGGTGGTTAGTGTCCTACTTACTAATGTCTACTACCCAATATTGTGACATTTTGATAGGTCAATGTACCAACAACTAATACATTTCATTAGTGTTGGTTGACCTTGAGGTGTCCTTGATATAGGTAGCTCGAACTTTGACCTAGACTTGATGGAGTATAGTCCCCAACCATGGAGTGAGAGTCCTTGAACCTCCTATCTAGATGAGCTAATGGATAATGTATGATGATATGCTATTATATCGAGGACAAGCTTGACATGGCATGTAGGTTAGTTGGGGCTTTTTGCACATTTAGGTGATGGGGAGCACTATTTGCCATCATTATAAACCAAAGGAATATAGATGTTGTATGCATGTTAATGTGATCATAATTTTGGCCCTGGACAAGGATGGCTTTGTTTGGGGCCTTGGACATCATCTAAGGAGAAACACCATTATCATCCCACGACATACGTGTGGTTTTGGTGGGTTAAGTAATAGTACAGACTATGCACATGGTACAAAACCACCTCCTAGTGCCCCTAACATGAACGGTTGGCCTAGTGATGCTCAACGCCAACATCAAGGTTTCTTGTTGGTGGTTAGTGTCCTACTTACCAATGTCTACTACCCAATATTGTGACATTTTGATAGGTCAATGTACCAACAACTAATAGATTGCATTAGTGTTGGTTGACCTTGAGGTGTCCTTGATACAGTTAGCTCTAAATTTGACCTAGACTTGATGGGCTATAGTCGCCAACCATGGAGTGAGAGTCCTTGAACCCCCTATCTAGATGAGCCAATGAATAATGTATGATGATATACTATTAGGTGATGGGGAGCACTATTTTCCATTATTATAAACCAAAGGAATATAGATTTTTTATGGGTGTTAATGTGAGGATAATTTTCCCCTGGACAAGGATGGCTTTGTTTGGGGCCTTGGAAATCATCTAAGGAGAAACACCATTATCATCCCAGGGCATACAAGTGGTTTTGTTTGGTTAAGTAATAATACCGACTGTGCACATGGTACTAAACCACCTCCCAGAGCCCCTAAGGTGAATGGTTGGCCTAATGGGGCTCATCGCCAACATCAAGGTTTCTTGTTGGTGGCTAGTGTCCTACTTACTAATGTCTACAACCCAATATTGTGACATTTTGATAGGTTGATGTACAGACAACTAATACATTTCATTAGTGTTGATTGACCTTGAGGTGTCCTTGATACAGTTAGCTCGAACTTTGACCTAAGCTTCATGGACTATAGTCCCCAACCATGGAGTGAGAGTCCTCGGATCCCCTATTTAGATGAGCTAATGGATAATGTAAGATGTTATGCTAATATATACGACAAGCTTGACATGGCATGTAAGTTAGTTGGGGCTTTTTGCACATTTGGGTCATGGGGAGCACTATTTTCCATCATTATAAACCAAAGGAATATAGATGTTGTATGGGTGTTAATGTGAGGATAATTTTGCCCCTGGACAAGGATGGCTTTGTTTGGGGCCTTAGACATCATCTAAGGAGAAACACCATTATCATCCCAGGTCATACGAGTGGTTTTGATTGGTTAAGTAATAATACAGACTCTGCACAGGTTTCAAAACCACCTCCCAGTGCCCCTAAGGTGAACGGTTGGCATAGTGGTGCTCATTACCAACATCAAGGTTTCTTGTTGGTGGCTAGTGTCCTACTTACTAATGTCTACTACCAAATATTTTCACATTTTGATAGGTAGGTGTACCAACAACTAATACACTACATTAGTGTTGGTTGACCTTGAGTTGTCCTTGATACAGTTAGCTCGAACTTTGACCTAGACTTGATGGACTATAGCCCCAACCATGGAGTGAGAGACCTTGAACCCTCTATCTAGATGAGCTAATGGATAATGTGGGATGATATGCTAATATCGAGGACATGCTTGACATGGCATGTAGGTTAGTTGGGGCTTTTTGCACATTTAGGTGATGGGGAGCACTATTTTCCATCATTATAAACCAAAGGAATATACATGTTGTATGGGTGTTAATGTCAGGATAATTTTGCCCCTGGACAAGGATGGCTTTGTTTGGGGCCTTGGACATCATCTAAGGAGAAACACCATTATCTTCCCAGCACATACAAGTGGTTTTGGTTGGTTAAGTAATAGTACAGACTGTGCACATGGTAAAAAACCACCTCCCAGTGTGCCTAAGGTGAATGATTGGCCTACTGGTGCTCACTGCCAACATCAAGGTTTCTTGTTGGTGGCTAGTGTCCTACTTACTAATTTATACTGCCCAATATTGTGAGATTTTGATAGGTCGATGTACCAACAACTAATATGTTGCATTAGTGTTCGTTGACCTTAAGCTTTCCTTGATATAGTTAGCTCGAACTTGACCTAGACTTGATGGACTATAGTCGCCAACCATGGAGTGAGATACCTTGAACCCCCTATCTAGATGAGCTAATGGATAATGTAGGATGATATGCTAATATCGAGGACAAGCTTGATATTGCATGTAGGTAATTTGGGGCTTTTTGCACATTTAGGTGATGGGGAGCACTATTTGCCATAATTATAAACCAAAGGAATATTGATGTTGTATGGGTGTTAATGTGAGGATAATTTTGCCACTGGAGAAGGATGGCTTTGTTCAAGGCCTTGGACATCATCTAAGGAGAAACACCATTATCATCCTAGGGCATATGAGTGGTTTTGGTTGGTTAAGTAATAATACAGACTGTGCACATGTTACAAAACCACCTCCCAGTGCCCCTAAGGTGAACGGTTGGCCTAGTGGTGCTCATCGCCAACATCAAGGTTTCTTATTGGTGGCTAGTGTCCTACTTACTAATGTCTACTACCCAATATTGTGACATTTTGATAGGTCGATGTACCAGAAACTAATACATTGCATTAGTGTTGGTTGACCTTGAGGTGTCCTTGATATAGTTAGCCCGAAATTTGACCTAGACTTGATGGACTATAGTCCCCAACCATGGAGTGAGATTCCTTGAACCCCCTATCTAGATGAGGCAATGGATAACATAGGATGATATTATAATATCGAGGACAAACTTGACATGGCATGTAGGTTAGTTGGGGCATTTTCCACATTTAGGTGATGGGGAGCACTATTTTCCATCATTATAAACCAAAGGAATATAGATGTTGTATGGGTGTTAATGTGAGGATAATTTTGCCCCACAAGGATGGCTTTGTTTGGGCCCTTGGACATTATCTAAGGAGAAACACCATTATCATCCGAAGGTGTACAAGTGGTTTTGGTTGGTTTAGTAATAATATAGACTGTGCACCTGGTACAAAACCAACTCCCAGTGCCTCTAAGATGAATGGTTGGCCTAGTGGTGCTCATCACCAACATCAAGGATTCTTGTTGGTGGCTAGTGTCCTACTTACTAATGTCTACTACCCAATATTGTGACATTTTGATAGGTCGATGTAAAAACAACTAATACATTTCATTAGTGTTGGTTGACCTTGACGTGTCCATGATACAATTAGCCCGAAATTTGACCTAGACTTGATGGACTATAGTCCCCAACCATGGAGTGAGAGTCCTTGATCCCTCTATGTTGATGAGATAATGGATAATGTAGGATGATATTCTAATATCGAGGACAAGTTTGACATGGAATGTAGGTTAGTTGGGGCTTTTTGCTCAATTAGTTGATGGGAAGCACTATTTGCCATCATTATAAACCATAGGTATATAGATGTTGTATGGGTGTTAATTGAGGATAATTTTTCCCCACAAGGATGGCTTTGTTTGGTGCCTTGGACTTCATCTAAGGAGAAACACCATTATCATCCCAAGGTGTACGAGTGGTTTTGGTTGGTTGAGTAATAATACAGACTATGCACATGGTACAAAACCACCTTTGAGTGCCTCTAAGGTAAATGGTTGGCCTAGTGGTGCTCATTGCCAACATCAAGGTTTCTTGTTGGTGGCTAGTGTCCTACTTACTAATGGTATATAAACCATAGGTATATAGATGTTGTATGGGTGTTAATATGAGGATAATTTTGCCCCACAAGGATGGCTTTGTTTGGGGCCTTGGACATCATCTAAGGAGAAACACCTTTATCATCCCAAGGCATATGATTAGTTTTGGTTGGTTCAGTAACCCAACATGACTTCCTAAGAATAGTAAATCATCCTTACTACTGCTGCGTGGTGATCCAGGAAACAAGGTCTAGGTTTTTATTGCTTTTTGGAGGGAAAGCATTCCTCCACTCAAGGAGTTTTCGTCCTATCCACTTGTACAAACAATAGGCTTGAGTAGGATAATATAATTAGAATAAAATCATAGGAAAACATGTGAATGATATGAGAGGTTTAGATTCCAAGATTTTTTTGTAACTTTGTCATCTACAAAGTTACAAACAACATGTTTGTTAATCGAAGTGATATTTGATTTCAGCGCTTAGTTTAGCTTTCTTCTAAGGTTTTTAAGTTTCCTTGTGTTAACTTGGCCCATTGACCTAGGTGGTCAATATCCCTCTTTTATCATTTATGTTCAAATATTTTTTATGAGCAATTTTTTCTTACAGCTTATCTTAACATTTGTTGATGATAGTTGTAGCACTCTTACATTAGTTAGATATAATTTTTACTTTGAATTTAGTTCATTTGCATTAAAATTTTTAATTTTTTGTTCATTATATGTTATTCATTGTTACTTACACTCTACTCTATTTTGCAACTACAAAAAAAACTGCAACCTCAACCTTGCATTTTGGTAGATTAACCCTAGCACAAGTTCTTTTAATGCATTGGATATGTTCACTTTCCAATTTTCCAACTTCTCACTAGCATCATTGCCATCCAATACCACATTTAGCATATTCACCTTCACATTAGACTATTTCTTGTAGAAAAATAAGGACACCTGTAGCAGTTTGCAACCCGATTTCTAACCTTGCCCAAATTCACACGAAACATAAGATAATCCGTGATTCAACGGTTTGGGAAACTTTTGAATAGACAGATAATAAGTGATCTGTGTGCTTTGATAATACATGATCCGTGTGCTTTGAGGAGCAGATGCACACATTATATCCAATATGATCGGGGAGTATCCTGTAGCATTAACAGGTGAGGCGCATCTGTTAACAACCCTTTCAGATGGCCAAGACAGTTTTATAAGCTCTGCATTTAATTCCATTTTTTTTCTATGAGGCTGATCTTCCATAGTTTTTGCCTAAAACAGGTATGTGTTTAGGCTTTCTGTTTGTTTTATTAAAAAATATCTCTTTGAATAAATTATTATCATATCCTATTGCCTATTCAAATTGTTGGGCCTACCTTTAGATTATATCTTTTTGATTTTGCAAACTTTAAACACATATCCAACCCATTTCCTTGTAAGATCTACTAAGCATAGGATGATAATATGTTGCATTTTCTTGGATCAGATTCTAGCTTAGTTATTTCCTCTGCTTTTGGGCATATGTAAAGTTAAGTGCATTTTAATGGAATTTGATTACTTGTTTCTTTGTGTTAAGATATTTTCAATTTCCTTGCTGAAACTCTGACATCAATGTAAGTTCATCCATATGGCACGAATAGGATGCTCATTAATCTGAGTCAAACATGGTCAACCCTAGACCAGATACAGCTCCCAAAAACACTAATAACTGCTTGCTGCACTAGTTGTAACTGCTTTATTAGATATGGCATCAACATTCAATCCTCTTCCTTCACACAGTTACCAATCCATGACCTAGAGGTGCAGCTCCACCATTGTCATGCTTTCAAGTCAATACCTTTGTTGCTAGCTATGTCCTGTGGTCTAGCCTACTAGCAGGTCTGGCCTCTGATCTTTAGTAAACAAATACTGTCAATGCAGTAGTATAAGTCATACAAGGACTTGACTCAATCTGAGTGTACTGATTTGAACTTTGGTCTAGGACATATTTCATTAATATAATATGACTGTAGGTTACAAACCTTATAAACAGTCCTTAGGAATAGTTTCAATCACAATGTTATCATCATCATTTTGCCACTGAAATACTAAGATGTGCTAGGTCTCCTTACTTGAACAACACCTAAAACACATCATTTAGGACTGTGTATTGAGTCTCTTTCTTATTGTGGATTAGGGGTTCATTTAGGCTCGCTTTGATTGCGTCTTAGATGCGAATAGAAAAATACAACTAGGGCTCTTTTGGAGCTTCCTTTGATAGTGTATGGAAGCCTCCTTGCTGTGATGAAGAACCTTCTTTTGGGACAGCGAGGGAGCCTCTCTTCACTGTGATTTAATCCCTGTGAGCACACCTTTTACAGGCCCCAAAATTGTCCCTCAGCATTGACTTCATGTGGATTTTTTAGAGGTTTGTTGTCTACATTTCATTTTAAAAATATAGTGCATGAATGATTGTCCACATGTTCATGGAGAAGAGAACATATTTGCATTTGATGTAGTCCAGAGAGAAACTTTTTATTTGGTCAAGACTGTATTCTTCATCAATAATTTTCTTGACATTGTTTTCATTCTCAGCACTGTAGTTGTATATGTCATTGAGGGTTTACAGGTTTAATCAATCTTCTGGGGTTGTCCAACTTTGTTATTGTCAACAATAGAGCTATCTATAGGTGGAAATGGATTTGTTTGACTTAAAGCTTCAATAATTGTGTGTTTATAACATACTCTTTGTTTGTCTACAAAGGAATATCCATCACATATGTCAATAACTTTGTCTTCCAGATGAATATTGACAGTAAAAGGATGAGACTTCCTTATCCCATCTGGCTTGAGGAATAAATTCAGATCGTAGGCATAAAAAATAGAAGGACTGTCAGATTCCATGATATAGGATCTTCTAGGATTGAACTAGCAAATCTTCCCACAATCGTATTTAGGGAGTGCTAACCAAATCCATTTGAGTAGTGAATTCCCTTTAAAGCAGTCAAGGTAGTGATTGTACCATGATTCAAATAGTTGAAAGACATTTATTTATCATAAGATGTGAATGGAAATGCCTCAGAAATCACTGAAATAATACTAGTATTCATGCTATCATAAAGGTGAATCCAATTTACCTCATTGGCCAAGAGAATAATTGTTCTTCTGACAACTAAGTTGAGCGATCTTCACCGAAGCTTGTAAGGGCACAATCTATGGATTCCTATACTTACAACCATGACATGAGCTTTGCAGGAATCTACACAATGAGAAGCAGGAGAACCAACCAATCAAAGCACAACCAATTACAAGTTACAACCATGACATGAGCTTTGCATGAATCTGCACAATGAGAACACAATGTCTTAAGAGCACTTTCTTGCAATCCAAGTTATATGATAGGAATAAAATAAATGTACAAGATTGAAAAATACAAGCTACTTGACATATCATTCTGATAGGAATAAAATAAATGTACGTTTTGTTGTTTCCATATCCTCGTCCTCTTTAAGATTGTTCCAGCTACTTGACATCATTTTGTCTTGCCTTGAAGTTATTTGAAGTACATTGATAAGCAGAAAAACCTTTATCGCTTCCGAAACATCTTCACCATGCACTTTCTGGGTAGAGATGTTAGGACATATTATTATTTTCAATGGCATATTACCACAAGAATGCTTGAGATGAGGGATACCTAGATTACATCCAGAACAGATAAAAATTGGTGTATTTTCAATGGCAAATTACCACAAGTCTTATTATTTTCAATAGCATATTACCACAAGAACACTTGAGATGAGAGATACCCAAATTACGTCCAGAAAAGGTACAAATTGGTGGTTCTTTCAGTGGCCTATCCCTAGCCAGTCTCTCAACAATAACTTTCACCTTTTTCTCAGGAAGACTAATTTGAGAGGCTTCCATATTTATACGAAACCACCCTCTTTCTTTTTCATGAATAGAAGATTTTGATATCATTGGGCATGGACTATCTCTTGTAACAAGTCCCAACATAAGTCATCAAAATGGTCATAGATTTTGTTCAATAGCACAATACCTGACCTGTAAAACATAAACCCCATTTGTTAATAACATCTAGAGCATTAGAAAACACATTTTCCTTCATAATGAAACAACATAGAAACCCTCAAAATTGAAAATATCAATGCTTAGAAGTAGTGGAAAGACTGAACTGTAAGTCCCATCATAAGTCGTCAAAATGGTTATAGATTTTGTTCAATAGCACGATGCCTGACCTTCAAAACATAAACCTCGTTTGTTAATAACATATGGAGCATTAAAAAACACATTTTCCTTCACAATGAAGCAACATATAAACCCTCAAAATTGAAAATATCCATGCTTACAAGTATTGGAAAGACTGAACTGTAAGTCCCATCATAAGTCGTCAAAATGGCCATATATTTTGTTCAATAGCACAATTCCCAACCTACAAAACATAAACCCCATTTGTTAATAACATCTGGAACATTAAAAAACACATTTTCCAACCCTCAAAATTGAGAATATCCATGTTTACAAGTAGTGGGAAGACTGAACTGTAAGTTGAAATTCAGTCAATCATTCTTGGGAGGGCCATCATAATAGCATTTTTATTGACGTCATGTTGAAATTGAGGTAGGTCTCACTGCAAAATTATTGTTACATTCTGACTTGCAAAAGTCCTCTTGATCATGTGACTGTATTGATTTTGAATTATGAAGGTTTTTGTCAAGAAATTTCATGCCCCATCCCCTGGTTTCTTTCAAACAGTGCCTTTGTCAGTTCCTCTGTTCATAGTTTGTCTCTATGACCATTGTAGCTATCATGAGATAGATAAAGCTCAGCATCTAAGATACTCTTACTACACTAGATCTCCACACAAACTGCATTTCCATCTACAAATCGAGACATAAGTCGAATGAAATAATTCACGGTGTCTTTGTTGTGAAGGATGAACTGTAAGTCCCATCATAAGTCATCAAAATGGTCATAGATTTTGTTCAATAGCACAATGCATGACCTGCAAAACATAAACCCCATTTGTTAATAACATCTGGAGCATTAAAAAACACATTTTCCTTCACAATGAAGCAACATATAAACCCTCAAAATCGAAAATATCCATGCTTACAAGTAGTGGAAAGACTAAACTATAAGTTCCATCATAAGTCATCAAAATGGCCATAGATTTTGTTCAATAGCACAATGCTTGACCTGCAAAACATAAACCCCATTTTTTAATAACATTTGGAGCATTAAAAAACACATTTTTCAACCCTCAAAATTGAAAATATCCATGTTTACAAGTAGTGGAAAGACTGAACTATAAGTTGAAATTCAGTCCAATCATTCTTGGGAGGGCCATCATAATAGCATTTTTATCGACGTCATGTTGAAATTGGGGTAGGGCTCACTACGAAATTATTGTTACATTTTGACTTGCAAAAGTCCTATTGATCATGTGAATGTATTGATTTTGAATTATGAAGGCTTTTGTCAAGAAATTTCAGGCCCCATCCCCTGGTTTCTTTCAAACAGTGTCTTTGTTAGTTCCATTGTTCATAGTTTGTCTCTATGACCATTGTAGCTATCATGAGGTAGACAAAGCTCGGCATCTGAGATACCCTTACTACACTAGTTCTCCACACAAACTGCATTTCCATCTACAAATCGAGACATAAGTCGAATGAAATAATTCACTGTGTTTCTTTCTTAACTGTGCCAAGCACTATGTTACAATGTCAACTATGGCATTCTAGTACCTTCTATTTTTCATTTTCAAATACTATATCTAGTTGTTGCATTGTTGTATTCTTCGTGTGCCAAATTCTTCATCGTTGCTGCACTAATAGCCGTGCCTTTTGCTGATATTAACCATGCCAATTGTGTGATGGTATTTGATAAATGTTTATAAGTCTATTAACTGTGTTTTAATCACTATCCTATTATCCTATTCGAGCTTATTTGTCTCTTGTGCAAAATTCCAGTGTAGTAAGTTTTAATGCTTCTCTTTATTGCATTTCAGGAAAAGAATGGTCGTCTAAGTTTTATTAAGCATTGCACTCAAATGAAAATATCCTCTCTTATCACACTCTAATATTTTCTTTTGTTGCTTTTGGAGGAAACCAACATAAAGATGCTTCTCTCTTTTATTCAAATCCTTTTTTGTAGTTAATATGATTGGGTTCACTTGAACAGGTGTTGTAGCTTGTGTTGAGCACCCCTATAAATATCTGATGCAGTCTACTCGGTTCATCTTCTTGGCCTTTGACTTCTATCTTTTCTGCATATATTCTGATCCCCACTATGTCAGCCATGTTGGGGGCATAGGGCTGCCTCCCTTCTTCCTCGTATAAAGATTGGTTTAACAGCCCCTTCAAGGTTCCTTGTCTGCACCAAGAACCTGGTCACAGATTTTGATTTTATCCATCTTCCTCCCTCCAATTAAATGCCACCTCAAACCTGTAACCCTCCAACAAACCCATACCTGCCCACTAGATCCATCATCCACTACCCATTGTGTGAATGTGTGGCTTGATTAAATGGACCACCACCATAATGTCAACATAGGAGCAACATTAAAAATCCCCTATGCACTAAATGCCTAGATCCAGCTGAAATATGAAGTTATGAACAAAATAGACCCTTGGCCCAAAGTCCAGTACAACCATCAACATAATTAAAACCTTGAAGTGTGAGTCACATCAACAAAATAATGAACAATAAATGATATGGAAACTAAACACCTGCACCGTAGTAGAACAGGGAGGGTCATCATTGATTAGCTTTGAAGGCCATCCCAAAACATTGGGAAACATAAATATCACTAGAAGTTCCATCCTTCATTACCATCATCCTGAGGTTACCACATATTAGATAACCCCAAGAGGATGCAGGGTACCTTTTCATCCAAAGTATGCTCTACTAGATGTAGTTGTGGAAGTGGCATAACCAGACTTAGCACCTCTCCCTTATTTCTCACACTCACTGACTTGTACTTTGTCACTACTCAAAGCCTTGTCTTGAGCATTGAGATGGCACAAGTAGCAAAGTTGATGATCATCAGTCGAGACCCTAATCATTATGCAAAAGGCACCTCTTCAGTGCTCAAGTAGCTAACAAAATGCTCAAGATCCATTGCAACTTTGTCCACCTGGGCATGTATTTGTAGGGAATAATTATTCACAACTGTGGATTTTCTAGACCTATAGAAATCATGTTGATCAGACATAGTTCCTAGTTCCTAGTGGACTTGACTTCAAAGATGTATCAAACTTGTACTTCGTGTTTTGTAATGCGCCTTAACAGTAGTATAGCATGTGCTCTGTTGAATTATGACATTTGCACTTCCCAGTGATAAGGGATATACATGACTTTATATATCTTCTAGTTGTATAACCTATGCACACCTATAATGTAATGATTAATCCTAGGAGCAACCAAATATGAGAACTTAAATGCCAATTCTGTTCCCAGATAGGAATATCAACAAATCATTTTCTTTAAATCATTCTACTTTAGAGTGGGATGAGGTGAAATTTTAGCCTACCAAGATGTTGAGTGAGAAGATAATAATAATAAACAAAAATAATTAAAAAAAGAAAAAAAATCACTGGAAGATCATAACCCAGAAGCTAGTACTCCAGAAGAATTTCCAGAGGACCCCAAGCCTGTGGAAATCTGCTAAAAAGAATGCTAACGTGTTGTCAAGGAAATCTGTAATAAAAAAGAATGTCAAGCTATGCTTCAGTCTCAGGCCTCTCCAAGAAAAGGCATATGTTATGTCTCCAATGCATGAGGATCACCTGAATTCCATTAGTATTTTGAGTTTGTACTTGGAACATATGATCAAACTGCCCCTGTTAGCAAATTGTCCCTATGCCTTCTTATTTGGTGAGCCAAACTCCTTTCATTTCCATGTATCACAATTTGGGTAGAGAGTGACACCTTTCATGCTTCCTCTCCTTGGGACTTTTTATTGATCATGTTATTGAGGTGTAGAGGGATTTTCCTCCCCCTCGATACATACTCAAAGAGTTCCTTTGTCTTTTGAAACTGCTTGCTTAGCCATTTGATTGACTTGGGAGTTGAATGTTTTTCTAACCTGAAAATAGTGGACTTATTTAAATACATTGAGTAGCAGGACCATTTTATGATAGATGCATGCCAGGGCTTAAGAGGAGGGAGCTCTTTCCTGCTTCAGTGATGCTGCATAACAATACTTGTTTTTTGGTGATCCAACCATCATGGATATCACAGCTTATGGTAATTCCATTTTTAAGTGTTTGTTAGTAGTACTTTCCAATAAGGGAATTCCTAAACCTTAATATGTTGTGTTAAATTCAAAGATACTTTCCTATCAGGGGATTCCTAAACCTTAATATGCCATGTTACATTCAAAAAGCGAAAAAATGAACTTACTTTGAAGGCAGTTGTCCTTTCAATTACCACACTTTGAGACTATCATTTAGGAATATCGACAAATCATTTTCTTTAAATCATTTTACTTAAAAGTGGGAAGAGGTGAAATTTTAGCCTACCAAGACTTTTAGTGAGAAGATAATAATAATAAACACAAATAATTAAAAAAAGAAAATCACTGGAAGATCATAACCCAGAATGTCAAGCCTAAGATCAAGGAAATCTTAAAGATGATATAAAAGATGATCCAGTTTGGTGTCAAAAAGTTAGTAGAAGTGATTTCACTATTAAACAAGGTATAAGGTAATTATGGAATCTCAATTTTCAAGATAAGTCAGTGGTGGTGGGATTTATTATGATAACTGCATTTTTCTTTGGAAATTATAATTACATTGTAGTTAGCTTTATCAAATTAACTTCTCACTTGGGCAAGGGGAATTAAAATAGGTTAGGTTGGGCCTCATCAATGTTTGTTGTGCAAAAACAATGAGGAAAATGTTCATCATTTGTTTATCTCCTGTCGTTATATTGTTCAAATCCTATTTAATTTTTTCATTGAGCTCAAGCCAAAGGTTCCTTGGTCTTATGTTATTTCGATGGAATGTGCATAAGTTTGGTTCTTTAATAAGTTTCTTAAATGCTTTGAAGCTCTTGTAGTGTTACTCATATATGGTATTTGGTAAACAAAGAACTCTAGCATTTTTCAAGACAAGGACATTCTTCTTTCTATTACTATTGGCTCTATTATATCTAGCTCATTAAAGGTTGGAGGATATACCCACAAGGAAGCCTAAGCTATCAGTAATGATAGCTTTGGATTTTGAGTTTATTTATTTATGGTGTTAGTTAATACCATTCGTGCATTTGTGGGGTATGTGTTGTTCTTTTTCTCATTCCTGATCACTATTTCCATATTCAATATTCTCTCGTTAGAGGATCAACTAACCAAGCATAGTTTACTTCCCTAAGAAAACTTATTCAGGTTTTTATGCTTAGAGGTGTTAAGAAGTTGCAGATCATGAGTGATTCTAACCTTGTATTGATTAGGCCAATAGGAAAGCATCAATTAATAAATATAAATCTATGTCATTTGTTGGTGGACTTTTATAACTAAATTATATCTTTTAAATGAAATTCTTTCACGAACATTCTTCACGAACTCATCACTTCAACAGACTTTGACAAATATTCTTTCAGGGACATTCTTCATGAACTCAATACTTCAGCGAATGAGTTATCAAAGGGAACTTTGACTTTGTCCCTTGTTGCAATAAATATTTACAAGTTCTTGACGATGTGATGAAAGATTCTATAGACTTATTTTTGAAGTCTTCCTATCATGTCCCTTATGTTATAAAGTAAGGATTTTTTTGAGGAAGATAAGGTTAGATAACCTTAGGTAGTAGATAGATTGGAAAAGGGGTTTTTTGTAACGCTAATTAATCACGTATAGTGGAAAGGCCCATAGGGAATGAAGTTTTAGTTGTGAATAGATAACGTCTATGAAAACGTATATGTTATGTCTCCAATGCATGGGGATCACCTATCTTCCATTAGTATTTCGAGTTTGTACTTGGAACATATGATAAAACTGTCCCTATTAGAAAACTATCTCTGTTATCAAATTGTTTGTTAGCAATGGCTCAATGCAGTGATGATTCAGACAAGTGTATAATGTGATTTGAAGGAGACCTTATCTCTGTTGGCATTATGTTTCTGGTATGGTTATATGTTACAGATGTTGTACTTGATGGCAACACCCATGGCATGGTGCTCAATATGATAAGAATTAAGAAGTACGTAGGAGAACAGTTCAGAAGATGTGTACCCGTAGCTACATCGTGCAGGGACCGTGTCCCGACACACAGGTTACCCATTCATGAGGTGCGTACCCCCAATGCACACTCTTCAACGCAGAAAGCGTGCACACGTGGGGTTTCTTATGTTTAACCCTTGGTATTTAGCCGACGCTATTGTATTATTATGGTTTTGGCCCGTCGTATTGGTCCATGATTTGAGGAAGAGCTTGTCTATATAAAGCAAAGGAGATCATTTGGCTTGAGCATCTTTTGAAAATTGAATATCTTAAGATCTGAAATATTGGGTTATCGGTTTGAAAGCTTGATCTATAAAAGAGAAGTTGAAAGCGAATCTGTGAAGGGTGATCTCTCGAGCGCAAGATCAGACCTGAGCATCTGACTGTATTTCGGCCCTAATCAGAGGTACGCAGGTGATTAACGGTGCGAGTGCATGGGCACGCATAGCAGAAGAAGGATAAGTGCGTGGGTACGCAGGGGCGACAAAGGCGCAGTGCGTGGGTACGCAGAGGCGGCGAAGGCGCAGTGCGTGGGTACGCAGAGCGAGGAAGGTTCAGGTGCGTACGCACAGAAAAAATACACGGCGCGATAGTGTCTTTGGGTGCGTGGCTTCAGTGAAGTACGTGGTGCAATAGTGTATCTGGGTGCGTACCTGCAGCAACAGTACGCAGCACGATTTAAAAAGAAGTGCGTAGGCACACGGTGCAACAGACGGCTTTCTGCGTGTATATGCAGGGGCGCATAAGGTGAAGAGCGTGGGGACGCAGGCCAGTGAAAGGAAAACTGTGTATTTGTCTTAAGATCTTCTGTTGACTGAATTTTTCTATTGAAAAAGTGTTCTGGGTTTAGTTCTGTTATTGCTGATCTGGTTACTACAGTTGACTGTGTAATTTACATGTACTTGATGATCATTTGATGTGTATGGATCCATTTTGAAAATTTATGAAAAGTGGTCCTTGAAAAGAAGTAGGGGGTTGTAGCTCCCTTCCAGGCGAGACTGGAAAACGAGAGAGAGTTGTAGCTCTCTATAGGTTGCAACCTGCGTACTGGTAAAGGACTGCACCAGTACAAGACCATTGTAAAAGGAGTTTTCTAATTTGAAAGAAGATAGAGACATATTGCAGCAGGTGGTTTTCACCCACATTGGGTTTCCACCTTATATCTGGTGTTCTTTGATGTGACTGTCTGTTTTTCTTGTTCATGCTCATTATTTTATGGTACTGATATGCAAAAATAATTCAAGTGTAAATAAGGAAGATTTGTTAAAAGAACTAGATAATAATGATTCACCCCCCCCTCCTTAGTATTATTTTCAACAATTGGTATCAGAGCAGGTCCTTCGGAGAAGCTTAATCGCTTGAAGGAAGATCATTCATCATGAGCAACTACGAGAGGGAAGCATCAATCAGGCACCAATTTTTGATGGGACAAACTTCAATTATTGGAAGGTAAGAGTTACTACATATCTTCAATCTCTTGGTACAAAAGTTTGGGATA